>JANLJB010000758.1:0-51432 GCA_026212285.1 Bursera cuneata
AAGGTTGAATTAGATGTGGGATTTATCCTGCAACAAAACATCAGTTTTGTTTTGGGTAGGGCATTTTGCCTTATGAGGAGGAGCTTGCCCCTTCTTTAGGAGTAAAGGACCAAAATCGTGCGGACTACAACATAAAATTGACCATATCAATTTTAGCTTGATTGATTAGTTTAGATTGAAAGAGATTATGTATTTTTTTTAATGAAGAATGAATTTTTTGTACTTATTATATAATATTTTATTAACAATATTATTTTTAAAACTTATATTTGGATGGTTTTTATTTATTTTATGTTAACATATATTATTCATATTTTATCTTCATTAAATTATTAATATTTTATAACATAAATACATATAAAAATATAAGAAGACAAATATGGATATTATGACTTTAATTTTTTCTGTAGCAGACTACAATCAATTTGCTATTACACCATTTGATTGACTAACAGAATCTATAATTGAAGAACCTAAGAAGAGATTTCTCAAAAACTTGAGGACGGCGAAAGAGAAAAATAATAAAAGTCTCATCTAAGTGATATTAAGGTAAAAGGTAAGGGTGGTTAATAATAATTACTCATTAATTAATAAAAAATAGCCAATAAAAAATTATAGATTATTTAAAAAAAAAAAAAAAGATGACCCGATTATAACTAAAATTATATTTTTAGGATTAATATTTCCCCACCCTTAGATTTCCTATAGTGAATCCCAAATGACCAATTCTAGCTAGTCCAAGCTGTAGCCAATAAGATGCGCATGGGCATCTTGACCTACGAAACATATGTAGGGTTGGACATAGGTCGACTCAACTCAACCGATTGGGAAAAATGAACCCGACATGCTTGGGTTTGATCGGGTTCGGGTTGGGTTGTTGAGTTAAATTTATATTAAATAATAAATAAACAATTTTACATAATTCATAAAAAATGGGATTTAGCCTAGTGGTATTGTTATAAAAAGTGCTCTTAAGGGTAGAGTTTGAATCCTATCAATTGCGAGTTCGAATCCTATCAATTGTATATATTTTTTGGAAAATTAATCAAAATAACCTAAATTGACGGGATTCTTTGATTTTTTTACCCATTTCTAACTTCATGACCATTATACCCCTTCATATATAATATATAAATACATCTTCCCTTTTCTACCACTTTCCAATCATCGAAATCACTAGATTGTCACAGGACAGTCGCAAAAATAGTCAAACCATCATTTTGACTTGTCAGACTGTTATTTAACTTGCTGGACCGTCATTTGACTTGTCGGACTGTCATTTTGACTTGTCAAACCATTAATTTACTTATAGGACTGTCATTTTGACTTGTCAGATCGTCATTTTACTTGTCGAACCATCATTTTACTTGTCAAACCAACATTTGACTTGTCAGACCATCATTTAACTTGCCTGACTGTCATTTGATAGAGAGAAGAAAGAGGTAGGGGTATAATTGTTATGTACCTGGGTTTGATCAGATAAATCAAAGAAAATCACAAGGTTGATTATTTTTCAAAGACCCCCCTCAAATTGGGTTATTTTGGTGAATTTCCCATAAATTTTTAGTGTCTGTCAAATGTGTTAAATATATATTATACAATAAATAAATAATTTTATATAATAAATATAAAATGAGATATAGTCTACTAGTAATGTTATGAAAGGTGTTCTTAAGGATGAGGGTTCGAATCCTATCAACTGCAATATATTTTTTCAGAATTTATCAAATGTGTTAAATTTATGTTATATAATAAATAAAAAGTGTTGAAATTGAAAATATAATCATGTTTTTCATTTAAGAAATAATTTATAATTTTAACTTTGAAAGTTAATTTGTGTGATTTGTGTTTATTAGTTATTTTTCAATCATCTTGAAGCTTTATTACTGTGAAAAATGAGGTTGTCTTGAAAGAAATTGAAGTATGTTATGTATGCCATATAGTTGTCAATAATTGTCAACATCGTATAAGCCTCGACATAATTATTTTTTGAATTAATATGAAATACTATTAACATAAGTTTTTTTTTTAAGGGAATATTCGATACATTTCATTCATAGATGCGAATGCATTCTATAGAACCAACCCAACTTGTAGGTCCTCTAGTTGTGACCCATCATTTTGCATAAGCTAAATTTGAGTCGAAAGAGTTGGACTTCATAACTTATAACGAGAGGCAGAGCACTCAACTTAGAAGGCTTTAAACTCACTAGCGATTCAAGCAAAGATTATCCACAACTCCACAAGACTATTAAGAAAGTTATAAGGTAGTTAAGATAGAGTGATATTTTCAGAATTTTGTTCAGGTCGGGTTTCGGGTTTTCACAGTGCAACCCGAAACAAATTGAAAATATGGACCTAAGGTCAGGTTGGGTTATCCGATGGGTTAGTTCAGCAGGTTGGTATTTCTTTCCACCCCTAACCATATGGGTCTGATGATGTGGCAAATGTTCAAGATTAATTCTTTGTAGGGCAATGCAATCTTTGACATTGCTTAGGTTTGGAGGAGAGATTAACTATTTTGTAGTTTTATTTTTCTGTTCCTTAAAAGGCAAAAGATACATCTTTTTTTCACATATGATACATATGTGTAATTTTTTTTTTCACATATGATATATATATATGTATACTTAATATATAAATGTCATATTCAATCTCAACTATTTAAAATATCATTTCAAGTTTTTTTTAACCTCTAGTAATATACATTTTGCATCGTTAAAGAATTTTTCGCAACACGAAACACCTATTGTTAATCATGGTGTCACAGTAGATCCCTTGTGAAAAATCCTTCTACAGATTGTGACCAATTTAACAACATGCAATTCACATTTAGCAACACACAAATAATGCCAAAAAAAAAAATGCATTTTACAATGTGCACTAAGGGCATATTGCAAATGCCTATTGTTGTTTCTCATTTTTGTTGTAGTGTGGATTGATTTAATGATTCATAATTTGTTTATAAATTTGTATAAAATAATATGGTTTTATTGAATCTTACCATATATATATTTTATATATATAGAGAGAGAGAGAGAGTCAGATCTTTGACTTAATATTATAAATTAAATTTTCAATCATTAATTCATGTTAAGGCAGAATATTAACAACATATTTCATAAAATTAGGAATGATTTATATGTCCAATTCCATTCGATATAATCTAGATTCCTTGTTTCTGCTAAAATTGAGATAGAAAGTAATTATATATAAGTAGATTGACAAGAAAGTGAAGCATTTTCGTTATTCTATTTAATTCACATAAAAGAAAAGACACAATTTTTAACTCAACCTTGATGTGGGATCCGGATATGATCAAATTATTGAGCCGGATCGATAAGTAATGATAAGACACGATCTTTGGTCTCCCGGTCTTCAATACCATGCCCATCTCCATATTGGTACATGCATTGAGACATCCTTGCCAGGTTCATTCCAATTCCAACAAAAGTTTTTGACATACGAGGATTTTCAAGTCGATCTTTGTTCATCTTCATCCATGTTTTGGCAATCATTTCTCGTATGTATTCACGAGCCTCTTCTTCAGATACTCCAGTTTCGTGCATGTAACATTGAATCGACTTAGCAACATCCCCTCTTTTCAACTCATCCTAAATCAAACAAAACAAGAAAAGATATATTTTCCAAATAAGTCTAAAGAAATGAAATGTTCAATAATTGATTATTTAAGGTTGTAGCTAGCTTACGGATGATGTTCCTAGATCATCTGCAAGTCGTAAAATCGTTGACGAGCAACGGATTATATTATTATATTGTTCCAAGCTTCCCAAGGTCTCATTTGTTATGTCATTTGCAATAAAATGAAAAGCGTGCACCAAAATCACAGGTGCTGATATTGAAATCCATGCATTCTCGATATATTCTCCAATCGTAGGGATATATCCACTAGAGAACCACTTTGCCTCCACTAAGTAGGATTTACATATATCTGCCCACTGCANTAATTGATTTTAGAAATGAATAAGATATTAAAATACACAATACCAAAAAATAAAATTTATTTAAAAAAGTAGATCGAATACCGCTTTCTTCAAGTGAGGATTAATAATATCAACTTCTTGTTCTTTTAGAGCATCCAAAGCCATTTCGTTAGTGGAATTGACGAGAACAAGAAATCACATCTTCATGTAGTATGGAAGTTGTTCCATTGCACTGATATCCCATCTGTAATTACAAAGCAAACATTGTGGATTTGTACTTTAAATGGCGAACTGCATACAAAATTAAATAGAAACCTTATTAGAACCNACCATGGCCACCAACCTGTCAACGGCTTCGGTAAAGAGTTGGAGTTCATCTAAGGTACCATACACATCGTAGACATCATCAATGGTTGTAATCAAAGCATTGACCTCTGTGGACATCCTCCTACAATATCCAAATTGCGGCTCAAATATCACGCCGACAGTCCATAAAAAGTTCTCCATCAACCTGTCCCTTGCAAAACTCAACTTCTCACCAAGAGCCGTATTGTTCCACCACCTTAATAGCAATACGGGAAACATTATTTTATTAGTATACCAAGGGAAACATATATATATATATATATATATATATATATATAAGTACAAAAGTTTATGCTGCTAAGGTTGAATTAGATGTGGGATTTATCCTACAACAAAACATCAGTTTTGTTGTGGGTAGGGCATTTTGCCTTATGAGGAGGAGCTTGCCCCTTCTTTAGGAGGGTTTTTTAAAGGACCAAATCGTGTGGACTACAACATAAAATTGACCATATCTCATAGGACACAAACTGACCCATGCAGCGACAATTTATTTTGTGCTACCATGTATGTGAATTAGCCTCTTACCTCGACGCATATTTGAGATCTTCTTGGTGCGTCGCTTGCACAACGTTGAAGTCAAGTTTGGCAAACTCGAGCAACACAAGGTTCATATCCTGTCTTCTCCCATATACATCTATGAACCACCTTGCCTCCAGTCTTCGCACTCTCCAATACAGAGGAAGCTCCAAAGCATGGTTCACTAATGTAGAAAGATATTGATCTTCGTTATGCTTGATGTATTCTCTGAGATATTTGGTCGTGAAATCTCTAGCATCGTGGAAGATACTTTCTTCTCCTTCTGAAAGAAGGAAGGCAGCTTCATACAGAGATAAAATAGCTTTGCAATTGTCTTCGAGACAAGACTCGAAGCTTCCCTTCTCATCCCTAAAACTATTGAAAATTTCTAGAAAAACAAATGCACAACGTTACTTCAATATATAACTATTAATTTTTTTTATAATATTAATTGATTCATTAATTAGGGGAATAGATAGTACCTGTAGGTATGTCATACCCTTGCTGTCGTAGGAGTCTAAATTCAAGAGCTACAGCATATAAACTATCTTGTTTTTGTTCATAACTGCTGCGGTTATTATTGTATATTGTATCCAGAATTCTCTTTATTTCATCCTCAAAGTGATAATATACTCCAAGTCGTTGCAAGATATCAATCAGCTCCAGTTGATCTAAAGGATCCAGTGCAGCATCGAACATCAGCCTAACATTTTCCTTCAGCTCTTTGAGACGATTGCTGCATGATTCTCCCTACATGGTAAATCTTCTGTGAGTCCACTAATTAATTAATGTCAATAGATTTCTACCTGGAAATAAATACGCAGCTACATATACCGCATAATTACTCTCTAGTGACTGAATATAATCATAGCGCCAAATGGGAGGTTGGTAATTAGCTGATCGCCTAGTGATGGTTTTGTCAGAAATTTTAGGGGCAGCCTTGCATTGGATTTGGAGTCGAAAAGGAGCCAAATCATTGCTGGATGATCCGACTAAGATGCGACTTCTGGGCTCCAATCTGGTGAAAATGGTTGCTGGCAATGAAATGGGCAGGTAAAGAGCCATCTAGGAAGGCTTAAATTATAAGTGAGTGCTCCTGTTTTGTTGGTCGAAAGACAAATGAAGAGAAGCAATTAAGAAAGGATATGTGGAGGGACTTGTGAATTTAGTCCTCACCATCTTGCCTCTATTTATACACTATCGAGGGCGTATTCGTACATCAAGTCATCACTTAGACACATTAATTTAACATCAGCGTAACATTCATACAGCAAGTCATATAACTTGAAATAAAAATTTTGGATCTACTATCCATAGTATTACTCTATAAATGTTTGCTCCTACGTTTTTTCATTTAATCAAAGTCTCCTCCCCATAACTTTTTGTCATGGTATTTTATCTTTTACTTTACCTTTTTTATTGTTCTGTATTAACTTGTTGTGCATTTCTTGAACTTATTTTCAAAAATAAAATTATTATGATGTTTAGATGTTTATTTCATCACTTCTGTAACAAAACTTTAAAAGTTTTAATATAATTAAATGTTGATTACATCACTATAAACGACTATCAATTAGCATGTCTACAGCTAAAATTTCTATTATAAGAGTTCAATCTGCATTTGAAAAAATTGTTACAGATAAATAAATAAGATAACCAACCTAGTTATGAAATGGTAAGCAGGCACATTTGTTATAGTTTTTCCACGACTTGTTGATTGCATTAATCTATCTATCTATATCTATCTATATCTATATATTTATATTTATATAATCTAGAAGCAGGGGTTGTATGTGCGCCATATAGGATTTTGAAAATCCATATAATTCTGAAGCATGGGAAGTTAGTCTGTCACGACCCGGAATCCCTTATACAGAAATCCTGGGAGTGAACTATCCAAATGAAATGAAATACATTTAAGATCACGCATTTATCCGTAGTTTATACATAAAACATAAACTTTCATACAAATATTCATAATTCTTTTCCATGATGTTTGGAAATACATAATGCATATAATGGGTTCATTCTAACTTCCCGGAAGTCTCTAAGTGAGTTTCGGAACATCTCTGTCCTAGGTCTGACCCTGATCTCTGGTACTTGTGGAAGGAGAAGGGGTGAGCAAACACGGTCTAATAGGAAATCTCAACATACACAAAACTATAATATTTCAATCGCAAGCATAATATGAGGAAAAGTAAACAGCCACACATAATCTCATATTCATTTACCACCTGCATGATTCATGAACTTCTATTCTCAGCTATGGATCCCGCTCACAAAGCTGGACTATCCAAGAATATCTCAAGTATCTATTAGGATTCCTGCACACCAAGCAAGACAATCCAGATATTTCTCGGGTCCTCCTCACAAGCCAGACTACCCATATACCAAGTGGATCCCTGCGTACCTAGCAAGGCTATCCACCGATTACTAAAATCTTGCATACTAGCTAGGCCATCCGGGGTCATCAGTGCACTCTATAAATTCCCGCACACTAAGCAAGGTCAATCCAAGGTTCACTCCATAATCCCACATCTCAGACTCACCTCTCACATACATTCATGGTTACGCGCAGTCTTGATCCAAAATAATAAATACTCTAAAACCACTACGTGGACACAATTAGTATGCCCAATCGTTCATGGACACCCAACAACCATGACCCATGCTCAATCCACGCCAAACCCACGAATCTCACGTGACCTAAAATACTCCCACGCGTAAAAGCTTCACATTTCTACTTTCCTAATTCAAAAGTACAATAATTCTCTACAAATCACCTACTAAATCCATATTCGAGTTCGATCTTACAACTACAAGTGACAATGGGCTAAATCCCATAAAATCCTAACCCACATTCATGTAATAACCGATTAAAATAGAATAGAGATTAGTAGAAGAGGATTTCGTACCTTGTGTTGATGATCCACAGAAGCTCGGAGCTTTCTCTCTCTTCTCCTTCCTTTCTCTTCTTCTCCTTTCTCTCTTCCCATGTATGTGTCGTGTAAAAGAAAAGAAGGAGAGGCTAGGGTTTATAAAATAAAAAGGATCTAGAACACGCTCGGTATTTTAAAATTGTCAATTCTGTGAAATCTTGCATCAGCGCCACGGTGCAGATCATTTCATGCCCCGACGCGAAACTGTGCCTCGATGCATAATATTGTGAAACCGTACCCCCACGTGGATTCGATTCCACACCTCGGCGTCAACTTTCTGTCTCTGATTTATCAAGTTCTAGAGAGTTTGCGCCTCAGCGTAAAATCAGTTTCACGCCTCGGTGTAAAAATCTGTGAAAAATCTTAACCCTGTAATTAACAAACCATAAATGTGATTATAAGTATGAGCAATCTCTTTACCAGCTTTCTTTATAGCAGCATATAAACGTGAAGGCCGATCAGGTGGATCTTTCTCAAAAAATGGTATTTACATTTAATCCATAAACCGAATTGGAAAATGCCCAGATAGCTGCAAGTTACAGATTTACAAATTTACAAACTTCAAGCACATTAACAAACCCAGCAATGTTACTCTTAACATAAGAACCTGGATTCTTTATTACCTAACGAACAACCACATGTGCGGCTAAGTGTACTACATGGCTAAATTTAACTAACCCGAAAAGCTTCTTCAACAAAACGATATCGTTTACGTCACTTTCCATAACAAACACGCATGTGCGTTCAAGAACCGAGGCGCGTCCATGTTTCAACGATGGTTCATAGTAGTCATTAAAATTGTCAAGTCCCACAATGTCGTCTCCCTACCTCTGCAGTGTGGTGGACACATGGGTACCAACGAAGCCGGTGGCTTCGGTGATGAGAACGACATGGCCACCGGCCTGTGAATGCAGGTGGGAAAAATGCAGTACTCAGTACTCCCAATCAACACCACCCCACAAAACTCAACAAGAAGATTTCGGTGAAGCGGACAGTTGGTGTAAGAACAAGTAGATGAAGGCGAGGAAGAGGAAGGCCTAGAAGAGAAGTTAACTTCTCTGTTGGATTGGTTAGTGGCGAAAGGACAAAACAATAAATAAAAAGAGAGATTATATGAAAGAGAATCTAAACCATTGATTTAACTTTAATCTAATGATCAATAATTTGTGTTTAAATTTGTGTCTCTTGAACCTGCCCCATATATATATATGCATATGTAGATATGCATATATAGATATGTATACACATATGTATGCATATCTACATATGTATACACATATGTATGCATATCTACATATGTATACACATGTATACATATCTACACATATGTATATATGTACATATGTACACATATGTACATGTACATACATATATGTATATATATATATGTACTTGTATATATACATGTATGTACATACATGTATATATGTGTATATATGTATATATGTATATATGTATATATATGTATATATGTATATACATATAGGGTCAGGCTATCAGGACTTAATTTTTGTAACTTAATTTCACACACCATGTGATAGCTATTCATTTACTACAATCTATGGATGAAAAAGAGAAGTTAAAAGTGGTTTTCTTTATACCAACTCAGTAATTTTTTCTACCGTTAGATTTGAAAAATGAATGACTACCAAAGAGTGAAGAGAAGTTAAAAAATGGTTTTCTTTATACCAACTCAGTATATACATATGTATATACATATATGTATATATACATGTACATAAATATATATATATATATATGTATATATACATGTACATAAATATATATATATATATGTATATATACATGTATATATACATGTACATAAATATATATATATATATATATACATGTACGTACGTACATGTATATATATATGTATGTATATATACATATAGGGTCAGGCTATCAGGACTTAATTTTTGTAACTTAATTTCACACACCCCGTGATAGTTATTCATTTGCTGCAATCTATGGATGAAAAAGAGAAGTTAAAAAGTGGTTTTCTTTATACCAACTCAGTAATTTTTTCTACCGTTAGATTTGAAAAATGAATGACAACCAAGGAGTGTGTGAAATTAAGTTAAAAAAACTAAGTCACAACAGCCTGACCCATATATATATATATATATACTTACTTTTAATTACATTTTAGTTCCATTTTCAGAAAGGTTAGTACATATACTTTCATACACATATATTCGCATATAACAATACATACAAATGATGAATACATGTGCGGAAAAAATTTTATAGGTACCATTCCGAAATTTTTCATTACTTCAAATTTTCGAGATGTTACATAGTCATTCCACGAAGGATTTTGAGTTTGCCATGTAGGCTTATGAATGTTTGACAAGTTGGTTTGGGAGTTTTGATGTAGGATTGCAAGGTTAGATGTACTAAATCGTGGAATTTATTTTTTGATGTTTTATTGCTTGATGTTTTAAGTTTCCAAAATAGTAATTAAGAGGCTTATAAATTTTTAACATGTAGGTTTGGGAGGTTTGATATAGGATTGTAAGGTTAGATGTATTGAAATATTGTAGAATTTATTTTGTGATGTTTTATGTTCCTGAAATAGGAATTAAGAAACCATGAAGAGTTAAAATGTATCAATCGTTTCACAGTCACATAAGTAAAAATAACTTCTTAAATTTGTGTGTAAATCTAACTATCATTCATGAATACTCGATTTTACCATTAATGTATAGTTATTTACAAAGTTTTAGTTAAATAAATGCAACTTAATCACTTCTTAAATTTGTGTGCAAATCTAACTATCATTCAAGAATACTCAATTGTACCATTTATGTAGATTTACAAATTTTTAGTGAAATAAATGCAATTTTTATTGGTGATATGTTTGCAGAAGATTTGGTCTAATGGAAAAGTAGAAATTAATTAGCATCCATTTTAAATACTTTCCTTGTGCTAATGAAAGTCCTACTTGATCTTGTTAGATGGGGAAGCAAGAGTAAAAGCAAAAAAAAACATGTCCAACTTTCTCCAATTATTTCAGTTAGAAATAAGATTTTGATCACGTGAATGATTGGACCGGTGTAGGGTATAACATGGAAATTAGGTGGCCTTCAAGGTATAGTGACCAATTATATTATAGAATGACGAGGTCCACCAACCAAAACAATTATCATATTAAAGATTGAAGCTCAAAAGAAGAAAATTTGTAGATTCAAAATTTTGTCTAATTGTTTATAAATCGAATAAACCCACCAAAGCCAACATTTTACAGATCACCAGGATAATGGGCAACGACAGAACAGGTTTTTAGTAATCAACTGAGCCATGCATGATAAAAAAATTTGTCAAAAATTAAAGAATAATGCTATAGGAATAAAGTCTATATCTTAAGTGATCTAGCATCGTATAAGTGATAATGTGAATAGATGAAAGAAAAGAAAAGTGTCTTAATCGTTATATAGAGCCTACCAAGGGAAAGTGAGTAAGCTTATAACAATTTTTAAATAGATATTGGCTTTTTTAAAATTAATACAAAATAATATCTAAAAATTATGGCAATTTTATAAATAATTGTTAATTTATAAGCATTTACCAAATAAAATAAAATAACCTAAAATAAAACTCTTCATCCTCTTTCACCTTCTCCTCACGAACTCTCAATTCCTCTTCTTTTTGGATTAACAAACTATCTAATCTAGTAAAATCTTTAACCATTAAAATGACCTAATCAATTACACCCATCAATGAACGAGTAGCATCATTCAAAATATAATTAGCGACAACTAATATATCCAAATTCAAGCGAACAACTTGCAACATATCTCTCAACTAATTCGTTCTATCACTCATTGCAAAATTAATATAACAAATAAATAACAATCAAATTCTACTAAATATACAAATACTACAAAAATCAGAAATCATTACTGTTATATAGAAACAACTACAAAGTGAACAATCACATAGTAACTCATAAAGAATAACAAATTGAAAACCTAAAGTCAGAAAACGTTTCATGAAAAAGTTAAATGTCAAAACAAAATAAAGATATATGAAATAAAAAAATTTATTAGCAAAATATTACGATTTCGATGAAAGCAAAGCAATCATGTCTAAATCCAAGTACTAATATTTAATAAAAAAAAATGATAAATTATTTATCAAACACAGTTAATAAGGATACCCGCACAATGCGCGGCCTCCCATCTAGTTATAAATATTTTTACTTCACAGCATTTTATGAACTTATCACAACTTTCGATTTTTCAATGTTGTATTTGTTATGGGGCTTGTTTTTCACATTCTTCAAGGACTAATCAGCTTGACTCCGTTTCATGGTACATGGATGGTCTACATCTTAGTCAATAATACTGAATAAATTAATTATTACCTTTGTTTCTTCTGTTCGGAGGGTTAACTTTTGATCGATGGTAGAGTATACATTAAAAATATATGAATGTTTGTGGGTAACATTATGTTGCTCCAATTCATTAATTCATGAGTTTATTTTGTGAAAGTCACTTTATATCTTTAAACATAAATTAAAAGATTGAATATATGGATTCAATAATCTTATTAGACCTACTCTGAAAAAGGACTACTCTTAATGCCAATGGCACCCAACAAGTTCTAGTCTACTCTAGACATAACTATGGTGACTATTATTCTACAAATACTCCAAATTTTCCATGGATATGACAACTCTCAACTATTTGTAACTTCTCAAAGTCATCATACTTGGAATAACTTTCAATTGAGAAGTTATCATAAAACTTGGACTATTTTTTAGGTTTAGTACACGCTATGATTTCACGAAAAAAAATTTTCAAACGGATTATTTGTTTTCTGAAAAGACGGAGATATTTCATTACAAATTGTTGAGATATTGACAAGAAATTCTACTGGCATGTAAATCACGTCTTATTCACTGTTAATTACTTACACATTCCATTATAAATATTTTTGTTCTGCAATATTATTGTTACGTCCTTGTCTTTACTTTGAATTTCCATGATGCATTGTATTTGTATTCGCTTTTCCAACTGTTCAAGCAACTACACCTTTCTGTTTCAACTACTATCTGTGAGGAGAAATACTTAAGGTTGGTTGGCATATCAAGTTAGTGTACACAGGTGTAAACAATTCATACTTTCTCATGGGTTCAATAGCGATTAAGATTTTAATTTTTATTATCATTTTAATAATTTTACTTTCATGATAATTTATTGTTATGTAATTAAATATGCTCATCAGATTAACAAAACAACTTGATGAATCTGATTAACATAAGTTTTTCTTGTGTGTGAGTAAATGTCGTAAATGATCAACATTATTGTCCGAAATATCTATAGTAAACATCTGTTGCTAGAAGTATCTCTTGTAACTATCTATTGCCTAAAATATTTATACTAAATATCTATACTATATAAATATCAATCCAAATTTATTCAATTTTTATTGGCTTAGGATTGATTGGATAATATTGGATTTTATTTTCTAAAATCAAATATAATTTTATTGGTTATTGGGTTTCTAAAAAGTCCAATCCAATGCCACTTCAAATTAAGAAATAGATATTTAATTGCTGATTGTCACAATAATTACAAATTGTTTTTTACTTTGCAGCATTTTAAGTACTTGTCCACTTTGGATTCCTCGAAAAAAAATCTATACAAAGATTTAAAAAAGATATTACTAATTTGAAACATTATACTTTAGATGATTTATCAAGTAAAATGTAGCTAACTATGTAAAATATAAAAATGAGATGTGATCTATATACTAGAACATTATCGTTAGATGTTATTTTTAATGAAATATGTTAGATGTATATAAATTCATTTTCAAAATTTATTCGCCGAACATCTTGTGCTATGTATCTAATAAACATTTGATAAAAGTAATTATGTACAAGTGACCGTGATTTATTATTTAATTTATTAAATGATCGTATTATGATGATAATGTTTTACTGAAGATATTTTCAGATCTACAAATTCATGAGATTTTTTTTTTTTTTCAGAGGTGAAAACAACTATCCAACCCTAGCGCGACGAATCTTGAAAGACAAATACTACTGCATGCAGCTGTGGTACAAATGAACTTTGAAAATTATTTAATGAGATATGGACCCATCATTTCAAATAAGACACAGAAAAATCCAAGTCTATTGATGAGAGATGGAAACAAGAAAATCTATCGTTCTAATCGTTTTTGTTTGTTGGCATAAGATATAACGATCTGAGATTTGAGGTAGGGAAAGCATGCATATAGCAGTGTTTTCACCAGCATAGAGAGTCCTACGAGAAAGCTCTTGCTTTCTAACTATACATGAGCAGGAGTTTCCATGAGAGTCACAATAATCGTGTTATATGCAAGAATTTCAATCTTAATTAATAGCTGAAAGCTAAACAGTCGATCCAAAAGGTGCGTAAAAGGGAAGGGGGCCTTTCAAGACTAAAGGGACCAACACACAAGAAGAAAATCTGCCCTATTGTAGATAGACGGATGTATGTTCATTGCTCAATTGTAGGAGTCATATTAGCACACACGGGTTACACGCATCCTATAATTGATGAACGTAATACATTTACTGTATAACAGATTTCTCCACACGCAATATAGTGGTAGTAGAGTATTCCAAGTAGAGCAAATTAATATAACCCTTTAAATCAATCAATCAAAATCATTTTTATTTTGAATTAGGATTCTCTCCTTATCTAAATTTTCTTTAAGTTTTTACAAATTATGAATTTTATCATCCATTAGTGGTTAGGATATATTACATTTTCTCTCTTCTTTAGTGTATTTTATGTTAGCCACCAATAATCATGTCTTTGCATAATTTTCCTCGGGTAAATATCAGATTGGGAAGAATTGGTTTTAAGAAACTTGAGATTATAAAATGTTTGTTGTTGTTAAAAACTTGTTAAATATAACAATAATGTTATAGATGGGTAGAGTTAGCAAAAGGTTAGGCAGATCGGGCCCGACCTATTTTGGACAGGTTTGTTAGGCCTATGGACCAAGCCAAAACAGTGTTGAGCCAAGTCGAACCTTGAAAAAATATCAAAAGGCCTAAGCCTGGCCTTGGGCCTGGTACTATTTGGAACAGGCCGGTCCAGTCCAGGCCTTAAACACTTTTTTTTGTGAAATATAAATTAATTTTAAAAATATTTTTAATTTATAAAAATTAGAAATTCATAATTTAATTTTTTTAAATATATATATATATATATAGTTAATATGTACTATATTAAAAAAAATTAAAAAATTGGATGCCAGCTACAATGCAGGTTAGACCGATTTGCATGCCTGAAACCTTAGCCTGGGTCTGACCTATCTTAGGCCCAGACTCCGGCCCAGCCTGTACTATAGTTGTCTGGCTAAGCAAAAAATTGGGTCGGGTCCAGTCTTTTGCACTCTCTATATATGGGTATACATGCAGCCACTGGTTGTTACTAACTACATACCATGATAGCTTAAAATAAATATGAAAAAATTAAATTAGAAAAAGGAAAGGAAAAACCTCAATACGTTCATAGGTTTAATGCGGTTTCATACAAGTCTAATTACAGAAATCTTGATAATATTCTCTCACAAATTACTAGTTACATGTGACCTAAAACTCCAACAATGTAAACAGCCTAATAAAATATAAAAGTTAGAAGAAAGAAAAAAAAAAAAGCAGCCACTGACACTCGAAGTCCACGTTTTGATGCGCGCCTTTCCTCCACGGGAACATGCATCAAAATGTGGACTTTGAATTAAACACACCATTAACAAAGCATTAATAAGAATTTAAGTGGCCGAGAAAGATATGAAAATATATTCAAAGAATCCAACGTTAGCTAGCTAGCTAGCTAGTCGAACAAATTCATCAATGCATTGTGTTTTCTACAAGGTTCTGGTAACATCACTTTTTGATTGTCTCTGTCAGTAATGACCGGCGCTCCAGCTTCAACATTATTGCCTAAGGTTACCCCTTGCTTTTGGATGTACTCCCATTTGTCTTGGAAGAGGTAAAAGAAAGCCAAGAAAGAGATCTCAGCTGTGAAAAGTACGGTCCAAATTGTAGAGCTTCTTCTTGTTCTATCATGATAGGCTCTTAAGCCCGTATAGATGTTAATGATTCCCACAAGAGAAATTGCTGTTCCGAGTAACCAGTGCACAAAGTACCATGTACTTCTTCTTTTAGTTCCTCTGCAGAGAAGAGAAGATGTTATATATGTTAACTGTGAATAAATGAGATGACAAAGATTTGACATTCGTGATCATCAGCTAAGATTACCTAGGAGGCTTGAAAATTCCAATCAAGGCTTGCGCCCACATGGCAACGTAGACTGCTAGACCTAACCGTTGATGGTTGTTGTTGAAAGAATTCTCGAAGTTCTTGATGGAAATGACTCCTCCAATTGCTGCTAGAAGCACTGAAAGTATCTGCTTGATGAAAAAAATTAAATTTAGCATCAACGGTGAAATAAGAAAAATTAAATGGGTAAAGATCAAGAGCCAAGACGACAGATATGAAGATTATCCCATTTATAATCTATGAAAATATGCTATTGAACTGGTATTTGATAGTTTAAATTTTTTGATCAAGTATTAACTCACCATTGTATTGAAGTAGAAATCCTAAGTTTTAAATTTGCATCAACTGATAAAACGTAAAAACTGTAAGCTCATAACATTATGTTGTTTGAACTCATATTTTTATCTCTACTTCTTTTTATTAAAGTAATTTGCTTAGTACTACTTAGCATTTAAATCAAAACAAATTGATGTGGAGGTTCACAGCTATTTCAATTATTAAACAGACAAGTGAAGATTTAGAAACCCCTGTTCTGCACATGATAGCTAGAATAAAACTACATGATCACTTCCTTTTCTTGTTATTTAAGTATGGTTTAATAATAATAAATAGGCTATAAAACAATTAAAGGCTAATTGAAAAAAGAAATATAATAGGAAGTTATGGACACGATCATTAAAGTTAAAGTGGCTGTAATGATGACGATGCACTAAACATCCATATCATTAAGATTGATTATGATACATCTTGTGACTCGAAAAGCAGGGTTCTCCTTCATGTAAAATTTAGTTTCCTAGCTAATAACCTTTCTTTTAGATCATTCTAGTTAACTTACAGAAGAAGAACAAAAGGAGGATACCTGCAAAATGATATGGAGATAGAGAAAAACTTTAGCCTTTCCCCCACTTTCCTCTCTATTGGACATTCTTATAGTTAGTATCCCAAGAGGCATTAAGAATCCCATAGAAACCCATAAGAGAAGACCATGAATTGTAATACTAGATGTCATCTGTGGACTTAGCTGCTGCAATTGAGGGGAAATACAAGATTATTGAACCCTTACATGTAGGAAAAAATGGAGAATGAGGAGTAAATTAAAAGAAAAAAAAATGTTAAACAGCGGAAAGAGAGAGTTGTTAAAATTAAATGTTATAAAAGGAAACTTCATATATACATATTTGAAAGCATGCAATATTTGAAGAAAATTCGGTTACCTTGTGTATGTTTTGTTTAATGCTGTTGTGATTGCTAGATTGGCTGAAGTCTTCATGAGATGAGCATCCAACAAATGGTAGAAGAATGACATAATATGCAGGGATAGTGAGAGATGCCCGAAAACCAAAAATTTGCATTCTTCAAACTCCAAGCAAAGCGGAGAAATAACAACACCAAACCTGCTATGTATCTGAATTCTCTCTCTCACACACAGACACAGACAATTCAGGATCAGGTGGTAAGAAAAACCTATTTGAATACAATCAACTTTATTAGATGGCAATGAACACATTTGAGCTATATAAGTTGAGCAAAGAAGCTATACAATCAACTTTATTCTAACTACCCATAAAATGCACCTTCTTTTTGCATAAAGAAGCCAATGTGCCATCATTACTGAATAAAAAAGAAAAAAGCTACAAACTATAATAAAATGTTAATTCTTTTTTTTTTTCTTTTTTCTAAGATAATAATAATCCTGTCCGAGTTGTAGCTTTGTAGGTATGGACATTTCATGGTGGTTGTAGTGTAGTCTTGCTGAAGAGAATGGACTAGAAAAGGAATAAAGTGGGAAGTCATGAATAGTGAATCCCCATTTTCAACGATGTGGGGTTGACATTGCTATGCTTTTCGGTTTCATAAAAGGGAATATGAGATGGTAAATCTTAATGAAGTCAAAGTTTCAATGAATTAGAAGTTGAGGAGGATAGTTGGTGGCTACATAGTAGAAACAAGAGCACAAGCCTTGAAAAATAATAACTTAGTTGTATAGCAACACATTTAATAGACATAATATATTCATGGTGCAATATATTGACAAAGTAAAAAAAAGAGGACATATCTCCATAAAAATCGCTTCATTGATCGGAAGAAGTTGATATGAATAAGCGATATTCAACAAGACAGTAAGGAAAATGTAGGCAAATAATCTTTGAAAACTGATCAGGGAATGGCATGAGCATCACCAGACACCGATAATAAGCCCAAGATCAGACGAAAATAATTTGAAGTAGTGATCATGTGCTAACTTGGCTTTTTGAAAGGATTGAAGATACTCCACAAAGCTAGCTAGATTTTCTGTTTTGCTTTCAATTCTTCCCATCAAGACATAATGCAATTGATGAGTGTGGAGACTAGACAGAAAGTCGGCAATTAATCTCATGGGAATTCACTGTTATATAACTTCAAAGTGAAGGTTTTGGGCCTCCTTAGTATATTCTATAGCAAACATATTTTTAGCAAGATTAACATAAATCGTATTGCAGCTAAAAGAGAGAACCACAGTGTATCATTCCTAAGTTTTCTATTTACCACCAAACAAATTAACATTCTGGTAATGAGTAATGAGAACACTTTCATGACCAAATACTTGAGCCATGTCTGGTCAAGTTCATATACAGATCGGCACCATGAATATTAAAAGCAAATGTATGGTATACGATTAGTGGGCTTGGACAACATGCATGCACACAATTTTGATATGCCGGAGAAATCAGACAAATGGTGATCGATTTGGTCCCATAAGCAATTGATTACAGCACATGATGTTCTTCATATTCATGATAGTGACACAGAGACTGATAAAGGTAAATTTCCACATCCCTCATCTCCTAGTTCAATTCCATGACTTTGCTTTAGTATATGATTATAAATACATATTATTTCAAAGCAGAACTCAGAATTAATTAACCAGATAATCAAAATCTCTCACATTTTCCAGACTCTACCCTATCAAATACAGCCTTTTTGCCTCTTTTCTTCAAAACTGAAGAGTAAATTAAACCCAGTTTTAGGACTTCAAAATTAAATTTGCCAATATTGTGCACAAAAGTAAGCATACACTATTATCATGTTGCAAGGAGATTCTGGTTAAGAAGTCCTCGAAGAGTCGATAAAATGGATAATTACAAAGGTTTAAAACGTCATAGTAATAATTACCCTGGCATTATGTCAATAAGAAATTTTTGAAGAGGACCAAAAGTAATCATCAAAGATATGGTAGGCAGTCGATATCAATCTGATTGAATCTAGTAATTAAAGTGAACAAAAGATTTATGGTCTCTAGAAAGTATTCAAGTGTTGAACCAGGTGGAACGAGGGTGGCGGGTGAAAAGTTAGCATATTTGAGAAAATGGAATGCTATACAAATCACATGCACATAATAATCATTCATTTCTAGTGTTGAAAATTGCTTTTGCTTTTCTTTCCTTCAAAAGTGTTGAGCAATAATATTAAAGCAATGAAGCAATGGTGTGTTACATGTAGATGTTATCCGCAAAGCAAAATTGATTCTACTTAATCTATTCTGCAATAAATGGTGTGTTGAAACTGGAAAATGATCAGTATTTTTACTTTTATAAACAAAAAGGCGGTGTTAATGTTCGCAAAAAGATTTAACTCTAAATTAACTTTCTTTCAAATAATTTACTGTATTATTAAACAAAAAGTAAAAGATTTGATAGCAATGGATAAGATTCAAATTTAGTCTCCGAAAGCGCACCCCACATGGACATACAATACATCATGGATAACATTTTAATAGCGACTAACTAATAAACAAATCTTGATTAAGTAAATGTAAAATGCACATCGTCTGCCGATAGTAAAAAGAAAGGGATAAATACATAGACAACCCCAAGGTTTGATCTAAGTAACAAACTTACTCCTATTATTTATAAAGTAACATAAAAACCCCCATTTTGATATTTTAAGTAACATTAAGACCCTTATTTTTACACTCAGACCCCATGTTTTCCAATTCTGGGGGTATTTATGTTACTTTATGAATAACAGGGATAAATTTGTACTTAGACCAAACCTCGGGGGTGTCTATTTATTTACCCCTAAAAAGAAAACCAGAAGTCATGAATGGAAGCCTACGTAAACAAAAGTAAGGTGAAAACATAAAATAATATTTCTTTCAACGTCTTAACCCTCAGCCATATCACCGAGAACTATGAAGTTGGGGCGCGAAACCGCCGCCAAGGATAGGCCTGCTGTAAATAATAGGCTGCCCTTTTTTTTAGTAATTTGATCCTTGCAACGGAAGATGTTAATTTCACACTAATCCTCCATACTAGCTGGCCCACTCAGCAATAAATTCATAGTGCAAAAGATTTGAGAGACATGACACAATATAATTAAATGATAATTAAATGACACAATATCAGCTACAATTTTTGGAAGCTTATATAAATAACAAAACTAAAAGTAGTATGTATTCATTGGGACGCAACCTTTGGCCCAACAATTGGCTCCAAGATCTACCGGCGAAGAGATGAACCATGAATCAAATGCTGCCACATACCAAGCAACAAGAACATAGAAAGATATACGAGTTCAGAATTTGACATAGATACATATAATAGACTCTAAACAGGCTGGGTTTATCCCGTCCGTCTTGAGAAATTTCATCCAAGACTAAGAACAAAACGCATGCCTCGATCAGAAAATAAATGCAACAAACATAATTCCATTAGGATCTACTTCAATACCAAATAAGTGATGACAAATCCCATAGCGACATTACGCAAAACATGAATATTTGAAATACCAAAATAACAGGTCTGATTAGTCTTGTAACCTAAAATTCTCAAAAAAGATAAGTATCCAGTGAACAAAAACAGCTGATAAGGTCACTACCAAAAAAATCCTCACAAATAAACCCCTCTTACTCTCTTCTCAAGTCTCAGGTATCAATGGTTGAGGTTTACATAAACAAGTTGGGCCTTGATGCTTTGTATGTAGTCTTCAGCTTCCTGGTTGGTGGCCTAACCTTCCTGAACACCAGGGGGAACTTGATTTTGGAGTTATGGAATTGCTTGGTGCTCTCCCTCTTGCAGAGCTTGGCAGGTATTGTGGCAGTCTTGATAATTTGGATGCAAGGAGACCTGACCCTGTGGCGAGAAGCCATTTCAGTGTACATCTGTTCCACAGCCCCGTTCAGAGTAGTGTCACGGTATTCCTTGTACATGTTGTGATAACCAGTTCGGCTTTGATAACGCAACCAAATACCATAGTTCTTGATCTTCGTTGGGTTTTTCTCGAAAATCTGCATGTAATTCAACGATACTTTTAGAGCCCTAATAAGGCAACATTTAACAATAGTCAAAAGATTAGTAAAACCATGTACTTGAAAAATTATAAAGCCCAAGTGAACAGAAAGATGAGAGCTTTCGGCTCCAAACAGGAGGAACAAAAAACTAAAGAATATATTATAGAAGTAAATCTTAAAAAATAGCCGTTGCCTCTCTGAAGTTACAAAACATGACATATCCCAGAAATGTGCCACTGACCAAATATAGGAAAGCGTTATGCAGGTGATGATATGGCATAGCAATAGGGAAATCAAATTGGAACACATTGGATTTGCTGTTCAAGATAACACCTAATCGTTGGATTGGATACCGTTAAATTAAACATCAGCAATTGCTATCTTTTGCTTTTCCCGCATTTTTACAGTAAATGACTGAAACAAGCACTGATATAGATATAGGTTCTTAAATTAATTATTCGAAATCATTATCCAATGGATTCAACCAACAAAATATGCTGTAAAGATTTATTTAAAAGAGGCGATTTTCCAAAGTTTGTTACCAATATCTAACAAAGTCAAAAATCCTAATTCACTAGGACCACAGATACCATGTGAAATGCAAAACCCTTGCTATATATCAGACAAAATTGTTAAACATAACCAAAAAAAAACCTCATGTATCACAAATGAAATTCAGAGCACAGACCCTAATAATTGATCTGTTCATAGTAATTAACAAAACAATAAACAAATAAAAAAATCAAGCGCTCTTGATCAAAAGAACCATGCAAACACATGTTCCTAACCTAGATTTAATTATACCACAGACATAATTACAACAAGAAATATACCTCATTAATAGCAAGCACTTGGCCGTTGCTCTTCTTGACCTTCTTCAACTTCCTCAAGAAGTACCTGATACAAACCAAAGATCACAAACATTACAAACTAAACAACAAAATTCAAGTTCAACCATATATTAATAAGTAACACAAAAACAAAATAATATCAATCAAAACACTCACCAGAACTTGGACTTGGCACGAACCTCGTTCGTGGCCCACAACTTCATCCGGTAAATCTTTGGATGCTCATCGGTTTCTGATGGAAGAGCTCTCCCAACCACCTGGTACTGGTGAAACTACACAAACCCAAACAGAAAAAGAACCCGATTTACTAAAAACCTCAAAACCCTAATCCATCATTTGGTTGCTAGAAAATTTAACAAGATTAAAAATACAGTAATGAAATATCAAACTGCACATAAGTATACTATTCCCTGTTTGGTTGCTTAAAGAGCTTATATTGGTTAACTAGCAAGCCATTTCACGTTGAATACCCAAAAGATGAAGAAAATTTATCTCAGCAATGAAACAACAAATCAGAATCGGAACAGATACTTGAGAACATACACGTAAACTCAAACAAACAAATCTAGTAGCATGTTATGAGTAGATCAAGGAAGGGAGAGGTATTAACTTACCCTGAAGGTAACCATTTCGAGGAAAGAGGATATGTGAAGAACTACGCAGCCACGCTCTTTCTCTCTGTTACAACTTACTAGGAAGATAAGAGTAGGGTTTTCTTTGGCTTTTATAGCATGGAAAACCCTCGGGCTGGGTTTGGGAGTCAGATTGGGCTGCACTCTGGGCTGGGCTCAATAGAATTGACTATATTTAATATAATGCTGAACTGAACTGAATCATATATTATAGTTTTAGATTCAAAGAAAAAATAACTCAAATCTTAAATATAAACTAATTTAATTTAACAAATATTAATTTAGCATTTAGATTAAAACTTATTAAATATTATTTTTTTAATTTTTGTAATATTATTAATATAAAAATATAGAATAAATATAAAACATCTTTCACATTAATAATTAATTATAAATTTTCTTAAATTAGCTTAAACTGAATAGCCCAAGCTTGTGAACTTCATAATTTTAATGAAAAATGTTAAGAGTGGAATTAATGTCGAGCTTCTATAAAAAAACTAGAATGAAAAGTCTTGCCGCAAGTGCTGTTTTTTATTTTTTTCCCTTTTTTTTTTTTTTTTTTTAACCCTTGTCGAAGACTCACGCTTATGGGCTGATGTTTTGATTCCTATTAAGCTTAATTGACCCGTAATACATAGGTCTTAAAAATGCATCCCCCTCGCATGATACAATAGGCGGCCTCATTTTAGCCGCTTTCGGCCTTTCAGGGGAGCCAGCTATGCACAATGATAAGATCCTGGGATTCACCACAGTTATTTTTATCTATTCATACTAGTTGCCCTTACCAAGCAGACTAAAAGGCTCGGTCATCTGAATGATCATAGTGATATAGGTCAATGCTAATGTCTGCAAGCAAACATGTATACAGTGAACTTGCGTATGAGGCGTACATCAATTAACAGAACGCCACCAGATAACCTAAAGAAATACTCAAACAAACCGGAGTGTTAACATCAACATTTGGCAGACGAGATTATCCCACAAACTCCAGTATAAACTACAAATTTCCTAGTTTCATTCATTAAACCATGCTTCCAGAAGAAGAATATCACAGCTCTTAGGTCACAGGAACAATCACATGAACATGGGTCAAAGACCAATCAACACAGGATATGAACATTTGCTAATCATTTTAATATCACTAAGCAAGTGAATATGAATCAAATGTTGTTAAATATTAAGGATCATCTCTTAAGTGCCTTTACATAATTGTCTTTATGTAGTATAGTATAAAAGACTGCTTGCAGTCAGAAGAAGATAAACTATATGCATAAATATGAACATCGAATAATTACAGCAGTTGCCTTCGCATGTAAGAATACGACAACTTCCAAGTATATATACAAAAACCAACCATTAATATTTGGTACATCGCAGATGAATTCACAATCATTTGAGCAAACTGTGTCAAAAGTCCCAGGTAAGAGCTCCCTTTGTGAGGCCAAGAGCTAGAGCAATCATAGTAAGAATTGACTGTACATGGTAAGAAAGACAATTAGAAAAAGAGGTAAAAAGACATTTTCTATGAGCACAAGCAAAGACAATATTCTCTAATTCTCAGCAACTAAAAGAGTAATGATGGTGAGCGGGAAAAGAAAAGTGAGGGCAAACACCATTGAGTAGTCAAAATTGGGAATTATGCAAATAAAGTAATGAAGAAAGAGAGAGCACAACAAAATTACCAAATGTCAACAAAAAGATAAATATCAGCATACTGATTTAACAACAATGCATAGGTTGTGGAACTGTCAACAGGAAGTGTAATATATTTGTGGTCTCAAGCACTAAAACAAAATTATGCCTGCAAATTAAGAAATTCATTGCTAGCATGGTTTGACCTACTGTTAAATGATCTAAGCCAACAAGCCTAAATTACCCATGTCCTACTGTAACACAGGGTTTCTAGAGAAAAGTGGTGTACCACCAAAAGTTCTTCCCTAGCCTTTCATCTTTACAGAATAGTTTGTGCAATCAGATAATGCAATAACACCACATCTTTAAGCAAGTCAAAGAACTAGAAGATAAAGAGAACTTACAGCAATTGCACATGCAACATATCCAGGTTTTTCTCGATAATCCATTTCTGCACAAAGTACAACAAGAGCTCCAACATACCAGGGAATCCCACCAAGAAAGAAACCACTTATAAACCTAGAATTCAAATTATTAATCATTATCCAGCCGAGACTGTAATTCAAACTAAGTAATAGAAAATCGTTTCCAGGTTAAGGTCCTACGCTACTTGAGCTCATAAAGACCATGCATGTGTTGCTTATATTTTTAATCTCACATAGCTAATAGCTCCATCTATATTTCTTTTTTCCTTTCCATTCATTTGAAACCATATTTCATCAAAAAACTACTCTTTGCCCACCTCTCTATAACCCAACTTTTTTAGGAATCTGCTATAAGTTTATGTTTATCCTTTTTTTATTTAATTACTTATACCTGTTGAGATTCATCACTGAACTTCTGCATCCAAACTACTCAATCAGCGACAACGATAAGGATATAAACATGTTTGGTATTTAAGAGCATATGCATCTCCGAAATAAATTCACATTCGCATTCAAATTCAAATTCTTGCAAATATTTAAATAAAATAACAGTCCATGCGGAACTTACAAGAACCAGCCCATGCCAAGCCCACAGCAAGGAAGGCGGCGCTCTCTCAAAGGCCTTCCCTCAGCAATTGCATAACCTTAATCACCACCACAATACAATCAACAAACCTATTTATTTATTTCATTACAGATAAATTTTAAATAAAAAAATTTAACAATAATTCTTTTTTATTAAATTTTGGCAATGAAAAACCTGATTCCAGCTAACACAAACCTCAACGTTATTAGGAAGTATAATAAAGTAAAAATAGAAATCAAAGATAAAAACCTGGGATGGTTTGATATCCGAGAGGATGAAACGAGGGATGGGAGGCAGATCCAGGAGGAGGAATGGGCTGAGGGAAGCCGATGACCGGCTGAGGCGGTAGCTGAGAGAGAGGAGGGTAGAAGTTGGCAACCCCTTGAAACGTGCCGTAGTGGCTTCGGTCCTGCCAGTTACCGGCTGCACCTTTGCTGTTCCCTTCTTCACTCATTTTTAAATATAATTGAGATAAATTACCGTTATAGGTGTAACGGTGCGGTGCCGGGAGGAAGATGGTGTTTTTAACTCCGCGCGCTGACAAGGTTTTGGGCGCACACAGAGAGAGGAATACAATGTTGTAGTTTATGTAAAATTGTGATTGGAAAGTAATTTCATAGTTATTTCGTTTAAACTTCTCAAGCTGGAAAGGAAAACTTAGGCCCAAGAATCGAGTCCAATTTTAACAAGTGATGGGCTGGGCTTTCATCTGTGGACAAACTGTTGTTAAGCCCATATTTTTCCAAACGGTAGATTTATTTATTCAACCCCAACTTTTACTCTCCATCTCGAACTTTTATTCCTTTTAATCTTTTAACAACTTTACCTGAAATAAAATTATTAAATAGAGCAAACTAATCTGGAAATACCCCATTTCAATTCTCTTATTTTCTCTAAACTAAAAGCTTAAAATGATTTAATGACTTAAGTCATGAATTTTTAGATTTATAGTGGAGATCAACATTTACCATAGATCATTATTATCATCGTCCATTTTACCAGATGGTCCATTCCTATCCCACTTTAGGCAAGAAATACAATTCAACCCATTGATAGACTTTTCCTACCTCTCAAGTATAGGCCAGGGCTCCAACTCGCGAGACGGTTTTGGGTACAACAGGTTGCAATGCAACCATCCAATCCTGTCGTGCGTGACTAGCCACATGACACATCCTCCTAAGATGTCCAGCTTTAGGAGGCCAAAGACACATCGTTTAATAATTGATAAAAATTAACTTAAGATTAAATTTTACAAAAAAAAAAAAAAAAAGATAAACAAAAAGTAACAAAACAATGTGGAAAATGTCATTTTGATATTTTTAACTTTGATGTACAAAAATTGCGTAACATATGTTTCATCACTCGATAATTTTGTAGTTAAAAATAGAATACTACGAAACACGTTTTAAACAATTTTAAAATTTTCGAAGAAGAAATAAACAAACTCGTTTTGAATTTTTAAAAGCACATAATTTGTCATAGAAATTAATTAATATAATTCTAGAAATACATCAAACTCATTTCTTGCATGGATATCTTCAACTCGTTTTGTGAAGCTATTTATGGTGGCCCAATTTTGTCGGGCACAGATGAAGCCAGCCATTGCGTGCGTAGCCAGAACAGGGTTGACTTTGACCAGGCCAATCCACAAGTGCAATAGAATTGTGAATCTAAATAGTAAAAAATTTGGGAAATCAAGAGAGGCTGAGGCAGTGACAAAGACAAAAGTAACAGAGACGTCTCGTGTGATTACAAATTGGGGGATTAATTTGGGCCCTAAAATTTTTTTGAGCATTGTCAACATCCTTGAATTCAAAAATTAACATTAATCTCTTAAAAATATAATATCGATATATATAATTTAACAGAGAATAAAGTATCAAACGCATAAAGACATATATGCCTTTGCTTTTCCCTTTCTCCAAAGGCAAGCAACTGAGTTTCATTTTGATTGCAATAGCCTGTTCAACACCGTTGTTCAGACCAGGTGCTTGATGGAGGGTGCTTTATCTTCATCATTGAAGATGGAGATGAAGAGAAGAAAGAGAAGGGGAAAAGCAAGGGTATTAATATTACATATAACGGCGTTATCTTTTTGAAGGGTCTTTAATAAATAAGATATTGACGATACTAAAAAAATATTATAAATGTAACGAAAGCTGACAAGACGCCGAGAGGGGGCAGAGCAAGGCACGAGATGAGCAAAGACAAGGAAGTTTTGGTGCCAATTGGAGTCGGCCTCGGCCCTATCCAATTCCACTCTTGGAAATACAAAATTAGCTGTACCCTTCTAAAACTTGGTTTGGAACTCTAATCGCTCAGCTTTATGCAATCAGCCTTCATCAATGTGGCATACATGCAAAGTTTATTTCTTCGACGATGATGAGATTCTGCCAGTTAATTTTGTACAAAAAAAAAAAAAAAATTAGCAAATCGATTACACATGCCGTGAAGAAAAGTCCAAGACGAAGTATAATGCTTATAATTTTGTAGGTCACGCAAGCTACAATGACCTGATCAGTGACGAGTGACTCCTCATCACATCAAGCTTTAACGTATTCTAAGGGGGCGGCCATTTAGAGGGTCAACTCAATTCAAAATTGGCTCAAGCGTTCAGTTGAAGAAGAGTTGAAGTTAAGATTGTTACATTATGGAAAATCAATTTTTGATTTGCTAAGCAATTGCTAATGAGTTCGAGATGGACCAATGTGAAAACTAAATATTATTAATATAAAATCAGGCCGCAAAAATATTTCACACAAACCACGTTTGAAGTTTATAATAATAAATAATATCCAAATAAAATTTGTCAAACCCCATTTATTGCGGATTAAGAATGTATTATATGTTTAATTAATCTTAATATTCTTATAAGACTTGTAGATTAGCCTTAAGCACATGCAAAGTTGAAATTGATTAAATTTCTTGTGGCATATGCGTGCCTTCACGTATTGATTGATTAATGTTACAGTTTGCTCTCATACTTTTGATTATTGTCGAACGACATCGAATTCTAAAAATCATCGACTTTCTTTATGATATTTTTTTTAAATATAATCAAAAACACATTTATTAATGATTTTTGCCAATTTATTAACAAAGAAACAAAAGTGATTTAAAATAATTCGTTGATAAGGTATCAACCAATTTCTTTTTTAACTTCGATGGCTTTTGAAAAAAATTAAAGAAAATTTGATTATCTATTTTTGGAGAATGATATTACTCGTTTAAAATAATTAAAATTAATTAATAATTGTAAAGTAAATGATGGGATGATATAATGAATATTGCAATAACTTTGTATTTGTGAGCGTATTTTTTAGATAAAATTTGAGTTAATTGCACATACAACCCAAATTAGTGAGGCATTTTAAAAAAAATATTAGATAAGACAAAATTTAGATGTTATAACCATATCTAATAGACTAATATATAAACTTTTACCATCAAGCACGTTAACGCTCAATTGCTTGATACTCATCACTCGGTACTAAAAAATTTAGATGTAATGATTATATCTATTAGACTAACAATATATATATATATATAGGTTGATATAATTCTTTTTGCTATCCAATGCTAATACTCAATAGTTCAATACCCGCCGGCCTTCATTCTTGAACGCTTGATACTCGTTGTCTATTAGTTTTTAATGTTTAATACTTGTCGATCTTTCAAATTATGGTCAAGATGTCTAAATTGTTTAGGCGCGTAATTATTTTTCAACAATCCCTTTAATTTGGGTCAAGAAGTCTAAATTGTTTAGGCACATAATTATTTTTCAACAATCCCTTTAATTTTGGTCATTTTCAATACTTGAAATGTCTTTTACACATTTGTATGTAATATGAGAAAAGTTGAAAAATAGAAACTCTACTGGTTCTTTTGTCAAAAACAATTTAAAGTTCTCAAATCCAAGTTAATTTTCAGTCTATTTAGGTTGTAGCGACTTTTTCATTTTTTATATTGATATCTGACTTTTTTTTTCTTTTTTTATATTGATATCTGACCTTTGTTTTTTTTAACACCAAGACCTCTTGAATGGTTGGTATAATATTTAATTTTTATTGTTTGAATTATTTTTAATGCTTTTCAATTTAAGGGTTGGTATAATTGATTTAATTTTTTATTGCTTGAAGTTTTTTTTTAATGTTTTTATATAGCTGATTTGTCTCTATGTTTTAAGATAATGTTGTGTGATAATAACTTTAAATCAATGAAAAACGAGACATTTAATAAATACAAGTTTACTAGGAGACACGTTTAAAAAGTAGCAACGAGTTTAATACTAAAAGTGATTGAAAAATTGTGAGAAATTACCTAAAATTATGGGGTCATTTGAAAAATAACTAAGTCATAGATTTTATTTGATTTGTCTAATCAGTAACAGTTTAATGACAAAAGTATCCCTCCATATGTAATATATAAACTTATCTTTCCATTTTATAATATTTTACAACTGGCAAACAGTCATCAAAAATTTATTAGACCATAACCCTCAAACAGTCACCAAAAAATCCTTGAACTCATTATACATGTATTGAAAAGTTACTATATAGTCATCAAATTCATCAGATAGTTATTAAAAAATCATCAGACTCACTAAATAATCATCAGATAATTAACGGATAGAAGAGAAGAGAGATATTATATATGAAATGTATAATTATCGTTGATATAAATTTTATTAAAAAATATAAAAAACTGAATTAGTTATTTAAAAAAAAAAAAAACCTTATAATTCTGGATCATTTCTCGTAATTTCCCAAAACGGTTGAAATAATAGGCTGTGAAAAAGGAGTCTGAAAAACGCCAAAAAGCACTTTAGTTATTTATTCATGTGTTTTGACTTGTAACCACGTGGAGTTCAATCGGTGTATTACCATTCATAAAACATCGGACAGGACATGTCAACTTCCCAACTTCAGACATTTGCCAACTGTAACACTATAATAATCATGCATAAACAAATAAAATAAAAAGGTCCAAGGGGTGTCTTTCAAAATAATTGGTTAAAAATGAAATAAAAAATTCCTTATTTATCCGAAACATTGATAACAGCAATATATACGGAAAATAAATACTGATGCGAGCAAAGAAAGGGAATTATGTTGTTCAACATTTATTGGTTGATGCCAACTCCAAAACTCTCCACCAATTATCTCCCAATCATCAATGTCCCCACACACCACCAAATTTGATCCCAACCCTCCATCAAATCTATGCACACCCGCAGAAAAAAATTGTACACAATTGAAATCAAAATAACAATCTTTGACCAATCCATCCTTCATCATCATCCTAATCAATCAAAAGATAAACAACAATGCGTACTGACCTTTCCAACCCGAATAATTTTCTCAAGGGTGTTTCAGTCATTCCAGTGACAGGTTGGGATACCGTGAGCAACGTCTAGAGAGGTAGACCTTGCATCCGTCCTTTGGACTGATCGTCGGATTGTACAAAATGTCATCACAGCCGTCGGTTCTGTATCTCTTGAAATCAAGCAACGTGGCGAACATAGCAATGAAGAGGACTAAATGATTCAAGGCGTACCTCTGACCCACACATTGGTGAGGCCCAGCCCCGAATACCAAAAAGTTCCTTTTAAAAACCTGATCCTCCTTTCTCACCTCACTGAACCGGTCGGGGTCGAATCGGTCCGGTTCACTGAAGCCTTGAAACGAAGACTCGTAAACGGAAGGGAAAACAATGGTGCCCTTGGGGATCGTGTACGACTCAGTCAAGCGGAAGTCCTTGACGGCAATGTGTGGGACCAGAGTGGCCGGCGCTCTGTACCTGAGCACCTCACGCGCCACCGCCTGCGTATACTTCATCTCTCTCACCTGATCAGCCGTTATCAGCTCATCAGACTCTGGCGACCAGAATTGCAGAACTTCACTCCTAACTTTGCTCAAAACTTCAGGATGGGAGTCGAGAAGCGTCACCGCCCACAGGAGCGAGGAAGTCGACGCGTCCTGAGCTGCGAAGAGGAAGTCGAAAAGGTGGCCGGCGATTTCGTGGTCCTCGGAGTGAGGTGGAGCGGGCTTGCCGGCGGCCTTGGCGGCGGAGATCTCTTTGACGGCTTCTTGCATCCAGAAATCAATCAAACACGAAGGCTCCTCGCCTTTGGCCATCCTAGCTTTGCTCTGTTTGGTGCAGTCAGTCAGTGTATCCACCAAACGCTGCACTGCCAGCCTGGCGTTCCGGAAAGCGAAGCCTGGAAGATCTATGGGGAGCTTCATGGTGCCAACGTTGAAAAAGTTGTAATCGTAGTTGAATTTGACTCGAGCTTCTTGACTTAAATAAGGTCCAACGAAGACCGTCTGAGAAGTTTCGAGATTCATATCACGAACAAGAAGCCTAAGAGATAAAAGCTTCTTCTCATCGGCATCCGAGTTGGATAGTTTCACCCATTTCTTCAAGTGCTTGAGAATGATGATCTGCTGCAACGAAGTGTAGGTCGAGAGAGCCTTGACCGTGAAATTCGGAGCGATCCGACCGCGAAGATCTTTATGATCCTGTCCGAACATGTAGATCAGATTGTGTTCGCCAAAGAGTTTCTTTCCAAAGGGATGGCCCACCAACATGAAAGCGTCCGGACGAACATTTGAGAAAATAAGATGGGAGAGCTCAGTGTTCCGGATGAAAAGCATGAAATTGCCGATAACATAGTTGGCGGAGAAACCAAAAGCTCCTGCACGGGCAGCTTCGTCCTCCCAGAAGTTGGTGGGGTTACGCACCAATGGGATTGCGTTCCCGATAAATGGTAGAACGAAGAGTGGACCAGGAACATGGCGCTTCTTAATCCAGTAAGTGGTCTGATGAATCAACCAGAGAAGAGCGAAGAAAGAAAGGAGACATTGAGTTAGGGTTTGAGGAGTGAAGAAGGATAAATTCAAGGTTAAGCTTGAGAGGAACTCCATTACCTTGTATAACTTTTGTTTATCTACTTCTTGTGGGCGTCTGCTTCGTTTTTTCGGCACATATTTATATACGAGATGGTAGGGGTGTATTTAGTGGTGGTATCGCATGGTCAAAGAGGAAGGATGGTATCGCTGATTTCATAATTAAAATTTTCTCTATTTTAATTAAATGTTGTTAATAATCATATTGAAAATTTGGTTGATTTCCATCATATTTTCTATGCGACGTGGCTTCGAGAGTAATATGACGCTTTCGTAGACTTAATAACATAAAAACAAACTCGACTATATATAATCGTGTTTTCGATTATAATTTTTTTTCAAAAGTTTTGGGGTGGCTGATTTTGAATTTTAAAAATGATATTAATAATATTTAAATTTAAAATATATTAAAAAATACAAAATAAAAAATGTTATTAGATTTCATAAATCAACCACTTTAATCATTAAAAAAATTAATGTATTAAAATAAAAATAATATTATAATATGATCATGGTCAGTATTTTAGAGGAGAGTCCGAGTCAGACAAGTCATGAAACAGCCACCAATAAACGAACGTAAGAAGAGAAGACGGAATTGGGACGGCGGAGGCCACGGGGGGCTGAGAGCCAGCTGGGTACGCAAGGTGGTGACGTGGATTTTACAGCAAAAAGTCGGTTGACGAGAGTGTTCGAGTATTACTATATTAATTTCTTGTTGCTTTTTCCATTTCCTAAATTTTATTGATTAAGAAAGAAAGGGGTTTTCCCTGTGTCTTCTTCGTGCCTTTTCTTGGAGTTCGTTAGTTAGACTTGGACCAGTGCTTTATCTCTGTCTCCTTGTCCTTTCTCCAACAAAACGCCTAATTTATACATGTAATTTTTAATTTGCTTTTTTGTTTTCTAAAATTAGAGAAGTTAGTTTTTTTAATAGTTTCTTTGTTACTATCTTGTGATTTGTGAATCATTTCCTTGTTCAAACTCCATTTTTTTTTTTTTCATAAAACTACAAAAAGTAAAAAGAAAAGGATAATAGACTTAGATATAGGAGATGAGATTGAAGGAGAGCAATTATTATTTAAATATAATTGTTTTCACCTTAAAAAAAGAGAGGAATAATTTGTGAGTCGATCATGTATTGAGTTGAATAATACTTCTATAATAATATATATCTTGATTTTTAATAGATTTTTCTCATTAATATAAGTTCATTTCACTAATCTTTTTCTTAAAAAAATATCTTTTTAATGAGATAAGCCAACTAAGTTGAAATTATTTTAAGAATTGAAGAAAAAATATTTCAACAATAATACAAAAGTGGACAACGTTGTTATATTAATATAGGTTCATTACACTAATCTATTTTTTTTTTTTTTAATATTTTTGAATGAGATAACCAACTAAGTTGAAATTATTTTCAGAATTGAAGAAAAATTATTTCAACAATAATACAAAAGTGGACCCAGTTGTTATAAAATTGCAAAAGATTGGTATTGAATCTGAGAATATTTATCATAAGCACATATCTAACACTAGAATGTCAACGAAGACAAGTTACTAAAATGGATGCCACTCCCGTTGGTCGTCCCTTGCTCACTTTAATCAACGGCAGAAACTATTTTGTCAATATATCTAGAACAAAAAAAATAATTATGGCGGCTAGGATATTTTTCTCAAGTTTTATTTCAAAATTTTCATTACAAATTATATATACTTTTATGATTTGACTATATCATATTACTAAACAAGAGAATTTATATTTTAACGAAATATATGTACAGATGAAAAATATAACATATATAAATATTAATTTTATTGAAGTATATGTGCAAACGAACATGTAAAAGTTAGTGATTGTTAATTTGGTTAGTCAAATCAATGAAAAGATAACCTAATAGAGAAAACAATGAAAGAAACAGGCAGATTTTGTAGGTCAACAAAATCTTCCAATTGAATGAGTTGATATTGTATTCAAATTGATGTCTTTTACTGACTTTAGTTTACAGTCAAGAGTAAATGGTTGAATAGAACATCATCATCCAGAATACTTCAGCGTAGCGGCCAAGAATAACAAGTTGTTCTTCTCTTTTATATTTCAGGAATTTACGCTACACTTATCATTTACATGTAACAAAATACAATTTTACTTTCCAAATTTTCAGAAGAAAGAAGAAAATAATGCACATTTGTAAGACAACCCAATATGATACATATATATATATATATATATATAACTTTAAGCAAATCTAATTCGAATTCCCAATCCCTCTGCCTCAAATAACACAGTATATAGCAAAAAAACGCCACAAGTATTTGATTACGATCGAGAATTCCAACCAAGACTTTGAAATAACGTGCTTCATCTTACAATTTTAATATTTGATTAATGCATCGATCTTGTAAAGGTCAAGAGTGCCACATAAAATGACTTCCCACTCACTTCTCCCACCAAAATTGGACTCTCTCTTTTAAATCGAAAAAGATAGTTTTTGAGACATTCATGCTCTCAAAATCAGTTCTTTGAAATGTTGCACACTCTGAACAGTTCTTTCAAACAGTTATTTGAACCAAAAACAGTTCTCCTCTATCAAAACGTTGTTGCCGGAGCCATCACTGCTGGTAAACTCCCACTACTTTTCTTCCCGCCATTTTGTCATTTTGATTAAACAACACTATATTTTATTATTGTTGTGGAATTCTTTTTTTTTTTTTTTTTTTGTGTTGTAATGTTNATTTTTTTTTTTTTTTTTTTTTTTTTGTGTTGTAATGTTTCTGTTTGGTTGTATTGCGATAAGAATGTCGGAATTATAATAAAAAATGCAGATTGTTGTTGGAGAAGACGAACTGTTATGAGCTCATTAACGTAGAAGATGAACAATTTCATTAACGAGCTTAACGACCTTAACGGGTATTAACGAGTAATTGGGAATAGGCTACAGGTTTTAACACCTTTAGGGACCCTAACGGGCTAAATATGATATTCTTTGAGATTGTCAACCTTTTAACTTGACCACCGATATTTGCAATATCATCATTTAGTTGAATATACTAAGTACCATGACAATGAACAATAATACAAACTCTTTCCCTTTTTTAGTTACAAAGGTCAAAATTAGTTATACAGTTAAAAAAAATTAAAAATATATTGTTAGGTGAGAGAATTAGGTATTTTGTAATTTGACCCGTTAAGCCTGCTAAAACTAGGGAGTACCGTAACTGGTTTATTAAATTGACCGTTAAGCCTGTTGGTGAAGTAAATTAGGCCTGTTAAGACGGAAAACAGGCCAATTAAAATGGCTTGTAGCCCATTCACAGAATTAATAGGTAGTCAAAAATTAACACATTTTTGTCTTATGGGCCCGTTAGACTCGTTAAGTCCGTTAAAGCTTCAATGGACAGTGTGCATCCACTTCAGGCTTAATAGGCCTAATACATATAGATTGGTAGAAACTCATTTTTGCAATCAGATTTCGTTCCAATAATCAGTTTAGCTACAATATTTTACCACATTTACCATACACAACTACAAACTATCTTATTTTTAATTTTTCCAAGATTAATGCATAATCTAAGGTAATCCATAATTTCAGTAAAAAATTTTCATCGAAAATAGCAAAAAAAGACAATGAAAAGTGATATCTTATTTCTCTATTCTCTCCGATACAACAAACTCAAATTCGATATTCGATATGATGATTATTTTATACTTTATACAATGATTTGATTGATAAATAAGAGATGTTGACTAACTTGTAGAAATTGAGAGTGGCAATAGTAGTAACCAATATAATGATAGACTAACATGTGCAAAGATATTTTTGATACTTCAGGTGAGATTAGCTAAATAGATATGAAGATTGTTATGATAAAACAATCAATTATAATAAAAAAGCTCTTATTTGAAGTTTTTGAAGGTTGCTCAAAAGAAGCATTTCTAGAATACAAAAGCCCTTATACAATTCTCATACTTTCCAATGCAAGCAAAGGTATGGCAATCAGATATAATATTTTAGCTATGTTCTCGCTCATCTTTTCCTTTTGTTAATGTTTATTTGGTCACTCTTGTTATTAAGTCGATTCTACACATACAAGATGAAGAGGTTCCCCATCCTAGGGCAAGATTTCATACAACCTTCAAATCGGAATGAAAATAAAAAGTGCTCTCTGCTACTTGGTGAATGCAACAATCACCTCATCAACTAGGCTATAACTACAAAGAGTGGGCAAATGAGCTGTGCTCCGAAAAGGTCAGAAGTCCCGCATTCAAGTAATGCCGGCTAAAAGAGGCTGAGAGGGAGTTAGTTGGGCTTTGACGGGGCAAATGCATCAAAGCCAACAAGCCTAGCTTAAAACTCGAGTTAGAACAAGCACTTTGCACCAAGATTCAACTTGGAGCTGCTGACCTCTTCATATAATTGAAAAACACCAAGCACTCGCAAACGGTTTCGGAATTTAACTCAAGGCATTATATGTAGTGCAAGAAACCAATCATCTCAATCCGCTTCAGGCCCCTATTGTTTTTACATTAAGCTCAAAATAGATCTTTCATCCAGACACAAAATTATAAAATTAAGTTCCAAAACTGAAAAGTATCTGCAGCTAACATTAAATAACTATCCCATTGGGAATGCCAACATCAAAACGGGGCCAGCCCGTCGAAAGACAGTGACATAGCTTACAGCCTTCTTCCTCTTCTACCACCCTTTCTGCGAGTGCTATCAGTTGGAATTGGAGTCACATCCTCTGAAATAAATGATGAAAAAACAAAATCAGCAACCACATAAATTTATTGGACCACACTAAACCTAGCAACCTTCTGCCAAATGTCATCCAAATTCTCATACATAAGCAGCTTCAAAAATCTCCATTTAACAAATAATGAAAGTAATTTTAAGTCATTTTCACAAATTTCCCAAAAGACAGCGCAAAAACTAGAGCATATTAATTTTAAGCCCCATCCTATAGAAAATTTATTAATGATAAGACTCTAGAAGTTCGTACTATTTATGTTTTTCAGGTAAGATTGAACTGACAAATTCATAAGGTTTTTTATTCCTCGTGGGTGTGGTTCCATGGTGTTAAAAAGGACAAAGCACAACCTAATTCTGTCTAAATAGAACTGAGTGGTACATCATGGGAGAAAAAGGATACATAATCAAGGAGAGATTAGCCTCAACAATATTGCACAAGTACAGAAAAAGAATTAATTCATCCATAGTGTTGCTCAAGCATGGCCAAAGTGTAAAGCTTAGACATTAAGGAGATAGTTTTTTTCCATCATCTTCTACAATAATTTACATGCTAGTACCATACAGTGTTAGTTCATTAAATAAACACTTCAGCACCAGTTTTCTTTTTTCCCATTTCAAAAACATGATTTTTGATCTACTACTCTCAAACAAGTTTTGTAATCAGGTATATTTCTACACTTTCAAACATGCAACTCTTTACATTCATAACAGAAACAATTAAGTAGAGCAAAGATGAGCAATCTACAGAACAAATTCATATCCATAGAAAACATCTTGCAATATCAGAAGTCAATGCACGGTAAGGGCCCTACCTATGCGGCCAATTTTCATTCCAGAACGTGCAAGGGCACGTAGAGCTGACTGGGCTCCTGGACCAGGTGTCTTGGTCTTGTTCCCCCCAGTAGCACGAAGCTTAATATGAAGAGCAGTAATTCCAAGTTCCTGATGTATAAGAATGATATTTAGCCACAACTCGAAATAGAAGATTGATTTATAACATCTTCTGATGAATATCAAGCAATACATAAAAAAAAGTGATGTTTAAAGGCTAATCTGTAAAATGGTATCAGAGGCATTACACACAACAAAAGCATGAAAAAAACTCATCAGGCAATTCGAGAAAACAGAAAAGGAAAAACAAAAAAGAAAGCAACCTTCAATGCAAGACTAAAAATAAGATAAAAGAAACAAATGTAATAAATTAAAACCTTGCATCTGCTTGCAACATCTTGGGCTGCAAGCATAGCAGCATATGGAGATGACTCATCTCGATCAGCTTTCACCTTCATACCACCTGTGCAACACGGAAGTTGACCCTTTCAGAATATCTCAATACTAACGACAATTGATTTGCCACTAACTACAAAGCAGGCCCAAATTTTTTTCAAAAAGTATTTCATGCTCTAAAATCAGATGATGTGATTCTGAATGTGTTAGTGAAGCATTTAACAAAAAAGAAAGTGACATACAGCTATGCACAAACCAATAAATCGAAACTTCACAGGGATTGCAATTCAGCAAGCCTATGTCAAACTTACCTTTCAAGCGTTTAAAAAACTCCATTGATAACCTAGAAGAATATAAGTTTCCAATGTATATAGTATATTGATCAAATTCATGCATCCTTGCTCTCCCACATATATGTACAAAATTTTTTTTTTTTTGGTTTTTCTGACAAGCTAATTATGTATAAAAACTATTCAAACGCTACCCCCAAAACCCGTGTATTCATCCCCATAAATGCATAAAGCTAAAAGAATCAAGTTCCTATACTGATATATACCAGAATAAGGTGGAAGGTTTCACTTACCAGTGATACGAACAAGGGTTTCCCTGCCTGACAGATCAGTCACATGCTGCAGTTCCATCAAATAAATGGGATAAATACAGGACAACAAACGAAGCTTATCCAAAAAGCGACAAAATACTTTTTCACACTTACAATGAATGTGTCATTAAATGAAGCAAAGATGTGGGCAACTCCAAAAACATGCTCTCCATCCCTCACAGCAGGTCCTAGCGTCACATTCTCTTCCTTTGGCTCCCTAGTCTTCTTCTTCGACTAAAGAACCAGAAGAAAGAAAGAACAACATAGTTTGTTATGATCCAAAGAATCTTGTACACATAGCTATAATTCTTGCATGCGCGAAATCATACAAATCAACACAATAACGCTAATACAATAAAGCCTTTAGAAGCCTAGACGAAAACTTTTTAACCAAAAAAACTTATTCCATCTAAGCTGAACTTAAAGGATCACATCAGATTGTGTTCAATTATTAAAAGAAATTCTTCACAGTTTATAACCTATAATAAACAATTTACACGTCATTGTGAAAACTGCTTAGAAATAGGCACTTCAGAAAATTAAAAAAAAAAAAAAAAGCTGATAATGAAAATATAAATAAAAATATTCATTTCTTCTTTGCTCCAATCTTCTTTTCTAAACTTAAAGGATAATCTAAAAGATAAATTTATGAGAAAAACACAGTCGAAACGATTATTAAAAAAAAAAGTAACTACAGATCTCATACAAAAGTGAGCGATTCATAATGCACAGAGAGATCGAAGGAGCATAGAGGAAGATAAATCTGATAGTTTAAGAAATTGGCTTACCATGGCTGCGAGAACACAAGATTGGTGGAGAAAGGTAGGGCTTCTGTGGACGCTGGCTGCAACGAAACACGAAAACCCTAAGACAAAGAGTGAAGCTTGTGGTGGCTACTAGCTTTTATATCACGAGCCAGGTTAGGGTTTTACAGATTGTTTTTCAAATTTACAAATTAGTCCTCCATTTTTCTCTAAACTCAAAACGCACCAGTGGCTCATGTTCGGTGCCCTACTTTTCTTTCAATTACTGAGTTGCCCAAATTTTATGTTTATTTGAATTTTTATTCATTTTCGTGTTATTTCCTTGTGTTGTGCTATAATAATTTTATTGAAGTCAAGTTAATTTCATTATAAAGTTTCTTGTTGTCGTTTGAAGGATCGAGCTTTATGGCGTAGTATATTTATTATTTAATATTTTAATTTCATCATTTCTTCCCTAAAAAATAAACGATGATGTGAATGGTTGTCAAAATAAAAAGAGTGAAGATATTAGAACTTTAAATTTAGATGAGATTGTTATAATTAGGTTTTTTTTTTAATATAAACTTACAATCCTCTATTTCACTTTTTTTAAAAAATAAAAAATAATTTAAAAGATAGTTATTTGTAATATTAATTCAATATTTTATAAGAACATAATAAATAAATGAGAAAATAAGGAGAAATAACAAAATTTTATTGGTCATTTAAAAAAATAGCAAGTCTTTCGTGACTAAAATACCCTTACTCCACCAAAACATATTTTGAAACTCATTTTCTAGGACACACAACGAGCAAACCAGTTTTGGTTTATGATGAGTCTCAACAAGCTAACGAGTCTGATACTAAATAATTATTTTCAAACCTAATTATTTTTTAAATCATACTAAAATAATTCATCATATATAACTTTAAACTTTTTTCAAACTATTTTTTTAAGTTTATTTATGATTTAAACCAACTTTAAATATTAGGAGAATAAAAACATGAAGGAGAATGAAACTCTAATAAGAAAACATAAATGCAAGGATAGTTTTATCAAGGTCAATACACATAAAACATAATAAAATACTGTGTTCGGCTCTTAGGCGTGATTCATTAAGGCAATCTTCCATTCAAGGAATGAAGACTCAACGTGTTCACAATTCTATTACTTTCCTTTGCAGATTTAGTAAAGCAATCAGTACAATTTAACTGAAAAAACGAATCGAGAATGCCGTATAACCTGTGATTCGGGTGAAACAACTAAAATGAACTAATTTTTTATCCTAACTACAAAAATAATTGGGGATGGACAAAAATGCTTTCGGAAGTTATGCCGATATAAGACCTACATATCCAGCAAATAAAGCTAATAGTGACGATATAACATAAGCACCTGCCACAATCATTGGCTCTTTGAACCCACATAGTTCCAAGTGATGATGAAATGGTGCCATTCTAAACAATCGGCGACCAGCTCCATGCAAGCGCCTGGTTGTCTTTAAGTACAATACCTAAAACATATTTGCAGTCAATAATCAGACTCAGAAATATCATGCATTCTAGAAACTGTTTGATCCAATCATTTCTTATTACCAGCAGCATCATGTCAGATAAAACTCAAGAAGCAATATCGCTCCAATAAAAGAGTCGAATGATTTGCCATCCCGAGCGAAATCCCATTCAATCAAGTCATTATGCTTGTCCACTCAAATTAAAATTAACAGATAATAAGCATTCATAAGAGGCAAAGAACTTGAGGTACACACTTCTAAATAGGCAAGTTTTACAGAAAAATGAATCTAATTACAAAAAAATATAAATACTTTCCACTCATCAAAGGGAAAATTTCCATCAATCCACAAAAACTTTGTAGCCACTGGCTTCTATCAAGGACCATTTTTCTTAGTTGTCTCCGTGGAAAGGAGCGTGAAAATTGCAACAAGGCTAAAACTTAGAGCCACAGTATGATTGAGTGGACTGTAGACAAGAGTAATCATTAACTTATGTATGGCCATAAGAACCGCTGAGGTTTCCTGAATGTATCAATTCTTGAACTTGGATAATTACCAAAAACAAAAACAAAAATTCTTTTAACCGGTAATGAATGAGAAAGCAACACTGAAAGAACATACCTGCGTAATAACAGATGATGCTTCCACAACAAAGATCCCAGATGAAACAAGTAATGGAAAGAACATTCCAGTACAAGCAGCCATTGCAGCTAATGCACCACCAAGGGCCAAGGATCCAGTGTCACCCATAAACACAGATGCCCTGTATCGGTTGTGCAAAAGAAAACCAACACATGCTCCTGCCATTGATGCTCCAAATATAGAAAGGTCTAGTTTGGAATATAAATTTGCATTAGTGCTACAGAAGTACACAGGAAAGACTCTGATTTCAGAAAAGCTTTGTAGGCTATCAAAAGTACTTCTTGCACTAGTATTTATTTATTTTAAATATTACAGGAGGTGGGGTGTGTTAGCATTATCAGACATCAAACTTCAAATAACCAAAATATTGAACATTAAGACAATATCTTATCAGAAACCATCCTGAACCAGTATGATAGAATTAAAACTGCTATACAGGGGAAGTGATGCAGAATCAAGAACCTAGGACTTATTTGTTTTAGAAATGATTCTCCATCAGGAAGCCTTATGGTGAAGGTGTAAAATTGCAACTACATACCACAAGTTGGTTATGCAGGCTTTGAGTCTTCCGCACAGCTGAACAAGATGTGAGAAATGTAACAGAGTATGCAAGTCATGTCTTAAGAGTCAAGAAAACTGCTTATGGAATGTAGTTTCAACAATGATTGACAAGATGAAAAGGTTGTCTAAAAGTTATTAACATTTGCAGTATAAGTAAGTCATGAAACATAGCAAATGATTCTACATACTTTACACCAGAATAATATAATTCATGCTAAGAAAGAAAAAGTAAAGGGGAAGCCAGAATCTGTTTCAAAATTTACACATTGTATACAAATGGTTTGATATAGGCTTCTCTGACATTGTGTTTCATATAAACTAAAACCACAAAATAGGATTTTAATTACTTATACAATGTTATGTTCAGACTCTTTAGAGGAAAGTCTCCCTAAGTTATAATGTTAATAAAAGAAATTTAGACTAACCGGAGCATATGGGAAGGACTGCAATTGACATTCCAATAAAGGACAATGCAGCTGTTCCTCCAGCCAGCCCATCAAGACCATCTGTCAAATTAATCCCATTTCCCATGGACACAAAAGTACAGGAAGTCAACAGTAGATAAAACTTTCCCAAGTACAGAAGGCCTAGAGGTGGAGGTAAGGGAACCAACATTTTCCTGCATCAAAGTAAAAGCACCATTCAAGCAAAACAGTTATTCAAAGAAATCCACACTGCAAAGAACGTTTTGCCACTTGTTACTGATGCTGTCATGTGATACATTGTGCATAAGGGACTATTAAATGACTTTAGAAAATGGGAACCAACAATGATTCAAGCAGACCTGAAAAGTGTCTCATGATATCTTTCAATTTTATTTTTCAGTTTAACATCAAATAAAAATTAGTTTCTGTTTGTAAACTATTGAAAAGAGTGCCATGTGACTATATCAATTTAATTTAAGTATGGTACTCNACAGCTTTCCTAACAAACTTCTCATTAGCACCCTTCTTCTTCCTTCTTGAATAATGCTGGAATAACCGGTTCCTATCATACTCCAAAGTATTCAAAATAAAAAAATACAAGAGTATCAATGCTCTTAAAGAAATTTCTCTTCTGTAAATTATTGTTGCCTGAAATATAAGGCAGCTAAAAAGCCATGTTTTCCTTTCTTTCCTATTGTTAGTCCATTCCTCTCATAAAAACATCAATTTTTAAACTCAAAATCCAAAATGAGATACAGTTCTACCAAAGGCAGAATTTAGATTCAGATACTTTGAGGTTTTTCTTAAAGAGTTTGTACTATCACTTTTCTTCACCATGGAACTCTTTAACTGTTTTCAAGAATAAATTGATTTTCAACCCCCATTTCCATACCCTCTTTCCACTTTCCTTTATTGATCTAGTATCTAAAATTTTACATGTCATGCTTAGACATCAAACGATCCTTGACTAGATTAACATAATCCAGAGCTCCCTCAAAGAATTAACAATACTTCGTATGCCGTTGCATATTTGTCAACATGGGAATAGATATGTGAGTTACCATCAGATAAATGTTGATCAAATTAGTTACAAGAAGCTATACATGCCATAAGGTGACGATATTTTTGTAGTATTCAACCAAATCCAAAACCATGCCCCAACTGCTACCTGTAAAGTATCACGACTCAGGATTAGTCACAATAGCAATGAAGTCTTCACATAGGTACGAGTAAGCCTAGAAATTTGGAAGCAAGAAAAGAATGAAAAAAGTTAACCTCCAAAGTTAGTCTTAACCATGCAGATAAACCACTACTATGATTCTTGATGAGGCCTGATATGTCATCTATTAGCCCGATTACGGCAAATGCTAGAGTTGCAGCTGAGGCTCCAGTAACTTCAATAGAAGAAAAACCAGCTATGTATTTTGCAACAGCTACCCCAATAGGAACAAAAAATAGTCCACCCATTGTGGCAGTTCTTTTCTTCCTGGAGTGCCTTGCAGGACCTTCTTTCCTAATGATCTGACGAATCTTCAGAGTTTTGAGCATTGGGACACATATATAACCTGCACAAGAGACTAAAACTGCTGATATAAAAAAGGGGCGTGTCATGTAAAATGGAGCCAAGGGTAGCCTGACAATCTTCCATGCACACCAATCAACAAATAAAAGCAGCACTGTCAAGAAGGTTATCAGTCCAAGATTGTTGAACAACCCAAGTTTTATCCTGCATTTACAGTAGTAAAAGACCAAGTAAACAAAAGAAGCATAAGCCATTTAAGTAACACTTGAAAAAAAAAATCCTCACTGAAACAATAAACTGATTGGCTGAAGTAGTCGCTTAGTAGTTCGGAAATTAAAACAAATGACTCATATAGATTATTAATTGATGTCACTAAAGAACACTTAAAAAGAATATGTGATATTTCGTTTTCCCTTGCATGGGAGAGGTGGTGGTATTAAGAAAAATACATGTTTGAAGAACCCATTAAAAATTTCAAGCATATTAGTTTGTGGGTATTTCAAGAAGTAATACTATTTGTCACAAATAATTATCATAACTAATCAATGTGATACAGTAACTACCAAACAACAGTGTTAATAATAATTCTTATTTAGTCGTGTGTCTTGTATCAATGAGCATGAAGATACAATATTGATTTATTAGTAGCAACGTAATTAAAAACAGAGCCATTAAAGCAAGCTTCATATCAGGACTTTGTTGGCCTTACAAATCAAAGCATAATCCACCACATACAAGATAATCTTACGACTCCTTTTAAGACTTGTAAATGGTAGGCCTCTCAATTGAAAATTGCAATGGTTAAATGAGCAATTTAGTGTCCAGCATTTCTAGTGAATTACCCGTTGCATTAGGTGAATATTTTAATCGGTGAATTGCAAATGGAACATAAAAAATGGATAATCTCTTATCTACCAAGAAGGTGTTTCTGTGTTTCAGAGAGATAAAAAAAACAAAGCTAACTCTCCACCTCAAACAACAAAATGGTACAAGGTCAGAATGAAAACGTGTCTCCACACTTGCCTGTGTCTTTTACGCGCTCTTCCCATCATTGCGAGCCTGTGAGAAGTCACTCTTAGAGCTTCATCACTAGATACAGAAGCGGTAGGCAGGTCAATATCAGTCACCGGGTTTAATATCATTTCTCCATCACTATCATCGTCACTCGATGAAACCATGTACGCAGCAGCACTCCCCTCATTGTCACTCCAGTTGTCAAGTGAATAAAATCCAAAATCCTACAAAACCAACAAAACAAAATAACCAATATATCCAATTCTAAAATAAAATAATAATGATAACAATAATAAAAACAAAATATAAAAACTCTAAGCAAAGCTGTCATCTATTCATTGCGAAAGACGGTAATCCAGTTTATCTTAGAAGCACAAAGTACCTCGTCAAATGCTTTAACTTGAAGATTTCTATGTCGCAGAAGGCGATATCTCTGTTTTCGAACATTTGATCCATTTATCTAAGAGTACCAAGAAACAAACAATCAAATGAAACCATAAACAGTTTGGAATCAAAAGTTATAAAGCAATAAAGATGCTAAAACACAAACGAAAAGGAGGATTGCTCAAACTGAGAAAATATAGATAGACACCTTTACGCCATGGAAGGTGTAAGAACGGTGAAGTCGAGAAACCAAATCGAATCGAGGAAAAGAGAACTTGTGTTGCGAGTGAAAATGGCCGAGATTTTGAAGATTCAGAGAAGACGAAGAGGAATGAGATCTCATGGCTAGTAACTACCACATACTGGTGAAAATGAATAAAGGAGAGCTAAAGATCTTAGAAAGAGAAGTTCAGGCCATTAAAGGAAGGAGAATATTCGAGTAAGAAACGGTTTTTTTTTTTGCTTTAATCTTGAAATTTTTTTTTAAGAGGCAGCATAAGTGATGTAAACATGGTGGAGGAAACGGATAAAAGAAGCCAGGTCAAGCAACCTCCTCACTGCTCACCCAATTTGCTTTGAAATACCCGCAACTTTGTATCTGCAGGCGTTTCACGCGCATTCATGGAGCGTGACGGGGAATGCACCTACTCAGAGACTGAAGGCGGGTAACAGGTTGGGTTGAGTTAGTTCGTAGGCGACAACGAACAAATTCTGCTGGCTTGCATCGATTGGAGACGTTGGAATTCTTGTTGCATCTAGATTAGTTTTGTTCGCCTTTTCAATGATAATTGTATTGATTCGGCCACGGACTACGTTACCCAACTCTTGGTTGGGCTTATTGGAAGCCTAAAGGTCGCAGTGGGCCATCATGCCAACTGCCCATTTGCTCATTCTAAACCATGTACCTCAAATTTAAACTTAGGCGCCAAGTGAAATATACTTGTTAATGCAAGTAATAGTAACTCAAGTGTAAATAAACTTTTTTTAAGTGTTAATAATATTATTTTTCTTGGAAATAAATCCCAAATACGCGTGAACTACTATGTTCTAGTGCCTCTTCATACATAACATAACAGATGGAGCATTGTACCCCGAAAGTTGAAAACACCGGTGTACAACCTTAGTCACTGCAAGCACATTCAAACACCCACACCCATTTTCCACATCTGTACAATATATTATGTGTAACACAGGGATTACAGTACATGTAGTGATCCAAACACTCGCTAGTTTTGATTGGGAATGGGAGCTCGACCACGTCCCATCGTGAATCCTCTCGTTCCATCAGGCATTCTTGGGCCAGGAGGTGGCTTTGAAGCTTCATGGACATGAACGGAGGAGGTAGTGCCATGGCCTGGTGAAGACAAGATATATCAATGGATATGTTCATCTAAACGGGGAACGGAAAACAGAACCAAAAGTAAACGCGGTGGTTAGTCTAAATACCAAGCCCATTGGTTCCACGGTATCTTTGTCTCCTTGGTCGTCCACGATTTCTACCTTTCTGCCCATTTTTCTCCTTGGATAAGTGTTCCCCTTCCTACAGAAAGAAAGAAGCAAGACATGATCATAGATACAAATTTTTCCATTAAATACCAAAATTGTAGGTTCCTATGACAGTATTTTTCATTACATGGATACATACATTTTTAGAAGGTGGCAACAATATAATTGCCTTTATCTGGCAAGACTTGTCGAACAACTATTAATACCATGAACCTAAGCTTATAGGGAATGGTCTAAAAGTAATAGCTACTTTAAGAAGCACCCTTGTAAGCATGGTTGAATTTAATCAATAAAATTGTTAAATAAATCAAAACACCAACAAACACATATATGGATCCAAGTATACAAAAGGTACATAATTAATAGTATGAGAAAATTTTAAATTTAAGCAGAGTACGTCTGGGTTAAYCTAATTTTAATCCCACRTTGACTGCCATTATACCAAAAGCTTTAGTTGATAGAAAAATGCATTTAAACTCTTAACAACATGAAACCACAAAAATAGGAAATTACTTGTTTTACACTCCCACTTAATTCAATCAAATACACTCTTAACAAAATGACTTTAAACCAATAGACAACTACCAAAACAGGAGGAGATAACATGTAAGGATACTTACATCTTCATCAGGAGTATCATCATGATGCTCAATTGAGTTGTTAATCTCCTCATCACCTATTGGATCAGTTGCTCGACCAGTGTTATTCCTCTCGCAATCAGGTCCCCTCCAGGCTTGCCTCCTCTGGCCATACTTGACCTGTAACAGATTAACTAATATTACTGCTAGTCACTGTGAAAAGCAAAAAAGGAAACAAGGATCAATTACCATTCGCCTCAGAAGCTTCACCCGCATGCCATTTCTCCAGTCCTGCTCATCATTTAAAGTAGCCACCTGATCCAGATGCCAGAAAATTGAGACTTTAGATCAACAAATTAAGCATCATAAAGTATTGGACTAATGCAGACAAGTACTACTCACAGCTTTCTCAGCAGCCTCCACGGTATCATATTCCACAAGAGCATGTAACTGTATACAAACATCAGAAGATTACATGAACTGGATCAACAAAAATAACCTAGTATCTCATAACTTAATTATCGTTTCTAATCAACAAAATTGAGCCACCAACTATTCCTTTTTTTGATAAAATCTCCCATCCTAAATGTTGGCTTATTCTGTCCATACCTTACTACTAATCAAGATCTCAGCCTTACTGCCTTTCTTTGACTCTTCAACAGCATGTGGATCACAGATGCAAATCTTTTTTACACTGGAAATTCAGAAAGAATTCTGTAATCAAACAAATGCAGAAAGCACAGGCTCAAAATGTTACATCATTATGAGAAAAAAATAAAAAAGATGACAATCATACTTTCCTGCTTCGGCAAATATTCTCCGGAGGTTCTCCTCTGAGTGATCCTTTGGTAGATTTTCTACCAAAACAGTGAATAACTAGGGCCCAAAAATTAGATGCGAATTCTATTTATTTACATTTGGAAATAACATAATAATCAAGATCCTTCAAATTAATACCTTTGCATCCCTGATCTCAGTGACTGGAAGAGGGTTAAGGTGCTTCACCTTCTTCCCATTTGAACTTACAACCTGCAGATTTTTAGTTTAAGGAACTTATAAAATGAAAGCACAAACAACCTTTCACATCCTTGTCAATTAAACTCATTATACTATTATTACCCTGAAGAAAAACATCACTAACATCTGCTCTATTGCAGACTTGAGTTGACAGATATGATATTTTTATTTATCACTTCACCCGTGTAGATAACACAATAGAAATTATTACAACGAAAGATGAGGCTTACAAGAAAGGAAGATTCCCTGAGTGCAGCTGCTATTAATGCATAGTCTCGGGTAAGCTTCTTCATTTTCCTAAAAGAACCAATAACCGAGATAGGAACTGCAACCAAAATACCATAAACTAGTAGATTGAGTAGCATAACAAGTTAGATAACCAGTATTTCTTTTTAACAAGTCATAACGTTGGAACCTTGAGAAAATGGGAGTTAGAGATGATGGTCAAAAGCAAAGCTAATGTCTGAAAAAATGCATTAACAGACAGAGGGGTAAAAGAAGAGCCAGCTGAATTTGGGGAGGCAAACAGATATTACTGTGCAGATATGACACCTTTAAGGTTCTTTGAGAGAGAAAAAAGGTGAGAGCATTTATCCCTCGGAGAAGAGGAGTTTGAAAATAGAAATTCAATCTTGTTGATTGAGTTCTGCAACCATCATTTTCCATTGACGTTAAAATGCAACAAGAAGCAAAGAAATTAAAAGATTTTCAACAAAAAATCTAGGGACACTAAATCAAAGCTCCTTAAATAGAGAAGGAATCAGACAGCAGTTAGTTTTATAGCCATTCAGATTGACCATTGAAGCTCAGCACAGCAAATTTGGCTGCACCAGGAAAACATTCAGGCTAGTCAACCTGTCATAAGTACCTGCTTTAATTCATCACCTTCATCATCTCTATTCTAGAGATTTTTCCAAATTCATTGTTGATTAAATGAGATGTTAATTTATTTCGCTGGTCAAATTTTTATTCAAAGTAATTAATTGTTGTACAAGATTCCAGTCTCACCAAAAAATCACGGAAAAAAAAAAATAGAAGATTAGAAGTTTTTGGAAAAATAGAACGGCAAAAAGACCAATATTTTCTTTTAACAAGTAACCCATGCCCATACAGCAAGTTAGCAACGTAAATGATTTATCTGTTGGCAACCTAATTCCCTATTAAAAGATTTTTTTTTTTTTTTTTTTAAAAAGATAAAAACATAAAAAATCCAGCCCCATATTCATCNAATTCCCTATTAAAAGTTTTTTTTTTTTTTTTTTTTAAAAGATAAAAACATAAAAACTCCAGCCCCATATTCATCCCTTAGAGATCATATATCTTCCTTTCAAAATTCTCCAAATTTCCCTGCTCTATACATTGGCATAATTATAAGAGTTTCCCTACAATATACTATACATTGGCATAATAATAATTGTAAGAGTGAATGATTGAATAGGAAATAATCCACGTAACTCCCAGAAATAATATTATGAGAAACAAGCCTTCCATTTTTTAAGACCAGAACACATATTCATAGACATATAAAATTTCAAAACAACGTACAAACATATAGCAATTATCAAAAAATACGATTTGATGTATCGGGCATTTTCAAAACTTAAGAACACAACTCCAGAATGCAAAGTACTTACCAAACCCTTCTTTGTTCTTCTTAATCAAACTCATCATATACTTGTCGGTGGGCAAATTCTCATCACTGAAATAATATTCCACCTACAGCACCATTAAACAATTACCAGGTCTTAAATGGCCAGAAAATAAAAACGGAAAGTAATTAAGTAATTAATTTCTTAACTTTTCAACCCAATGCAATAATATAAATACTTGGTTAATAAGATTTTTTTTCGAAATAAACGAGTTGCCAGGGTGGTCTTTCTCGGAAACCAAAGGAAGCACAATAAAATATTTCATAAAATCAAGACAATCCCCTTAAAAATTAAACATTTTTGAGCACTTAGATTTACAAAAATAGAGTATTGACCTGCTTAATGATCTTGCGTTTCAGATCATCAGTAAGAACAGCTGCAGTAGTGGATGAGAGCTCAAGATCTTTCTCCTGATCTTCACCGTGAACTAAATCATGATCATCATCAGACGGTGGACCGTGAACATCCGATGCATCATGGTCAGGTGATCCAACGGGAGAGATATCAGGATCCTGCAAGGGAGGAGATGGTAGGACGAAGCCTACCGCGGCGGTGACGGTGGAGGAGCGGTCCTCAACGCCGTCCATTTCGGGACAGGAGGAGAGGGGAGAGGAAGAAGAAGAAAAAGAAGAAGAAGACGTGTATAGAAATTTTCCTAGGTTAAACCCCTCCCGCCCATTGTTCTTCTCCTCTCTCTCTCTCCTTCTCCTGCGCTCTCTCTCTCTCTCTCTCTCGTCCCTTCCACACCTAGGTCCGCTTTATATTTCCTATATAATAGCACTCAATAACGCTCGTGGGCAGTTTTGACCTTTCACTAACGGGTTGAAATTGGAGAAAAACCGATACGACAACGTTTGACAATATTTCCCTAATTACACGACATATATTGATTCAGAGAAAACAGAATATTTTATATAACATAAACAGGAAAAATTAAAAG
>JANLJB010000761.1:0-25508 GCA_026212285.1 Bursera cuneata
TTAAATATTCCTTTTTTTTTTTTTTTTTTTTTTTTTGTTGCTAATTTTGGTTACCGGCCTAACATTCAAAAATTGTAGTAATTACAAGTTTCAACTTGGTATGATGGCATATAGACGAAAGAGAAAGATTAATACAAGCAAAGGGAAATACAAGGGGGTTGTGGGATCTTGGTGAATTTCTTTGAATTACTCATTTTACAGTGGAAGAAGACTTGGTGAATGCTCGTTGGTTCCGCGTAGATGTTAATATATAACCATAATCAAATCATGATTGAGTAGAGACAAAACAACCACATATATCATCAAGCAACACGCAAGAATCCTCCGTAAATGTATAGCCAGAATTGAGAATTAAAAAATTGACAAGCAATTGTAAACAGCAGATGATTATAACTCAAAACAACCTAAGTTGGAAAATTGACCGTAGAAAATTTCACTAATAATACAAAATTAAACCAAGTAGCCGCAATTCATAGTTTTCTTTTTTCCCAATGAATTTTGTGGAAATATTGACTATAGAAATTTTTTGCTCTAAATTCACATGCAAACACTCATGAGGTCTCCAAATTACTTCCCTTTCTAAGAAATCAACATATTCTTTCAAATTCATATATGCTTTAGTCTATGAATGAATTTGATTTCAAATTCGCTAGCTGACAGGCCAAGGAATGGTCAATGAAACTTATATGAGTAAACTTTTTGTAAATGTGAAATAATTAAACTTATATTTATACCTTTTCAGAAAGTTGATTAATATTGCTTTGATTTTCTTGGTTGGGAAACATTCCGGAAGCATGCTTTATTTTCAAGGACAAAGTGTTTTCGAACAATTAATTTAGCCTAGTCTTGTGTCAAGACCTTAATTTGTGCATATAACGGCATGAAATAACAAATATTAATAATAAAAACTTATGATCACTTGTTACCTTGCCGTCACCTTTTCTCCTTCATCATAATCGTTTCACTCAATCTTTTGTTAACTCCAACAACCATCAAAATAGAAACAGTGAAAACAAGAAACAATATGTAAAGTGGAAGATATCAAGTGAAATGCTTTCATTAGTATTTAATTTCGGGGTAAGTTACAAGTGAAAGAAGCAATCTTATTTATAGAGCCAACGTCATAGGCTGCCATCATGGACAAATAAGGGGCTGCTAAAATTTTGACAAATGAAATGACAACCCAACCCTAATCATCTGCAACTTTTCAAGTTAATTAAAACCTGCCTTACGCTGGGCCAATAAATGGTCGACACCACTTTTACTCAATTATAGTGGATAGTTACCATAGTTTACACCGCTATAATTCCATTGTTATTTTATTATCTTTAGATATTTTTTTGGGTTTGAGGGTCCCTAATGGGCTGGATAGGTTCCTAAAAGATTCTAATAAAGGTTGGATCCAATTCAACAAAGATAACAACAGTTTTTGTACTTCGAAGTGTTATGATAACCCAATATTCATGGCACATTGTAGCCTCTAAAACTAAACTTTTTGGTGACTGAGACCCAATATTCTTCGGCTTTTGGAAAATTGGCCATTTTGTTAGAAGAACTTGCATATATCGGAGCTGAAACTGGTTAATTTGGGTAACTGAAGTCTTCTAAATTTTATTTGTAATCTTGTTAGAACATTAATGATCACCTCTCTCTTAATTTCCACTAACTGTTTCTTGTTTCCATTTTGCTGGATGCAATCTTCATAAAGTTGAACATTGTATGTACACTTGATAAATGAGATTAGCTGCTGCAGGTTGCAGATTGATACTAGCGATTCTTGCACTTCAGATGAAGAAGCTCTGCAAGTAGTAATATATATATATGAGAGAGAGAGAGAGAAATTTCTTTATAAACTGACATGTTATGTAATTTGTGGAGAGAATTCATTTCCGATGTTTGTTCTATATACATGCAACCAAAAAGAATTCACATAGATTATACATACAATTATGTTGGAAGCTCTCATTAGCTAAAAATGTTTCGTGGAGAGTGGAACTCGGATAGCACATAAACCATGACCCTAGAACAAGTGTGGTAACATAGTGAAAGCATCATGTGCCCCATCATGCCAAGTTTTTTGTATAGCCATTTAAGTGTTTATCTAAAACTCTGCTACCACATCAGCTTTGCTCTCCTTTATTAGCTAACGACTTATTCTCCTTTGCTTTTATCAGCTTTCAACTAACTTGTTAGTTGTAATTGAAACAAAAAGGGCAAAGCCATTTTTGGAAATTGAAAGTTGATGAATATCTGGTTCGTTAATATGTTTTGTTCGTCTTCTTGTAATGTAGAAACAGTGTATCCCTAACGAACAGCATACATGTAATCAGCGGATAAAATCATTGACAAGATAATTAACTCTATGATTGAATAAGAGTGGTTGTTGAATTTTGAATTGCTCAGTAAAGACCAACTAAAATGATAGTAAGAAGAAAATTAAAGCCAGGGTTTCCCAGTTGTAGAAGCATAGAAAACGTATATGTTATATATATATCAACATGAGGGAACATTGGTGTAATAATTAATGACATTAAAGAAGTATCAAAACTGTTCATCTATGTCATGTTACCCTCAATTGTCCAAGTGCTTTTCCTAGGTTTCCACTTGGTTAGTAAGGCTGAAGTTCATGTATGATTTAACTTTAGAATATAATAAGATTAGTTCAAGATTTTTGGTATAAATTATTGGCTCAGTTCAAACAAACTAATAAAGATCTTAGATGAATTAGTTAATGGAAAGAGCTCACTCTAATTGGAGTAGGCTAAAATTCAGAGAATCAGATTCTTAAATTTAATTAGATCTTATTTCATTTTTCTGATATATTCCCAGTTTGTTTTGGTCAAAACAAACAGATCGAAGATGTTCTCTGGCAAATTATCTAAAAGATTAATCAATTCTTTCTTTTCATGCATCTTCCAGTGACCTTCCCCTCTCTTTCGTGAGAATTAAATTTCTTCTCTTAACAGTTTCCATATGTAGGTCATCATCAAGTTTCAACTTACGATAATTGATTATTGGAAACCAGATTTTCCAAGGTTTTTCCACAAGATTTTTTCTATTTATTTTTCCCTTTTCAGCTTTTCCAGCTCTAGCATGTCTTGGTCAAGATGAGAGGTATATTCCTCAATAAAGTTTCAGCAGAAAATAATTGAATTGCTTGGCTTTTTTTTTTACTTGTGATAGAAGCACAGTATAGCAATTGATTACATTACCAATTGAAATCATCAAGGAAGACTACTGAGGAGTACTTAACTATAAACAGATTAACTAATGTTTCTCTTACATCTCTTTTTAAAAGGAAAGTTGCAAATTAAAAAACCTAAGTTTTACTAAATAATATGTTTTCCCTATTGAACTTAAACACTTGAAGCATTTCTGGAAATCACTAAATCCTATAAACACACACTTTGTGGAGAATTAAAATTTATGCTTTTGGTAAGGTTTGAGACAAGGAAAACAAGTGCTTCCAAAAGTTCTTACGGCCTTGTAATTAGGAAGTTTACAAAATAATTTGTGCCAAGGTTATAAACCATTAAGTATTGGAGTTCGAAATCTATTAATTAGATATACTGAACAACATAAATTTGAATAGGGAAATTACATGTATATGTTTTCTTTCAGCTTGTACAAGTAAGGTTAAACCCATCTAAACTACATGTATATGTTTACTTTCAGCTTTTCCTTTTTGTTCATGAGTATGAGGACATGAAATTCTGAATTTTATACCATTTTTCTCTAGACATCAATAGATATTTAATGACATACCAGCTTGTACAAGTAAGGTTAAACCCATCTAAACTACATGTGTATGTTTTCTTTCAGCTTTTCCCTTTTGTTCATGAGCATGAGGACATGAAATTCTGGATTTTATGCCAATTTGCCTTAGAAATTCAGTGAATGCTCTATATTCTCCCCCCTAATCTGTTTGAGTGCATTTGATGGATTTTCAAACTTCTTTTCAACAAAAGCTTTGAATTGTTTGAAAATTGCGAAGGCTTTTGATTTAGCTCTTATGGGATAAATCCTTGTGTATCAACTGTGATCATCAAGAAAGTGAATATAATTTTGTATATATATATTATTCAGATGATGGACAATTAATTTCTCCTGCAGCTGCATTTTGGTGTTGTTAATTAGTATGAGTTTGTCGTGGTTTGATCCATAATAAAAACCAAAAAAATCTCAATTCTAGGGAAAAAAAAATACATACTTCAGCCGATTGAACATTGAAACAAAAAAAATCAACCGTTGAATTTACTTTACAATTACTTCCAGAATATTCATTTACAGAGAGTGACTTTAAACCTCGACTTTTCTTAACCTATATATAATCAAGAGAGATTTTGAAGGAACATATATAACCTTATATTGTTATCTTGTAGCCCTTGCTTCAGCTTGTCTGTTTATCTGATCATTGCATTGCATTTGGCCTCCTCTTTGATCTTGGTTTACAACTGAGGTTTTGGCAAAAGAAAAGAAGAGAAAGCAAGTTTACATATCTAATATAGCTGGTTAATTTTCAATGATGCAGTGGACACAGATGAGTTAACTATGTAATAAAAACTAAGCTAGCAGCTGGCATCATCAATTCTACTGACAGAAACCCTTGTTATGATATCTCTTCGCTCTCATCTCCTCTCTTAAATCTATTAAATATTTCTATATATCTCCCTGGATCCCTCTACAATCTAAACATAATCGATAGAGGTAGTAGGTTATATATGGAGTCCGGCTATACTGCCATACAAAATTACACTTATGAAGACAAGCTGCTTGTTCAATCGTAATGCTACAAACATTTAACATATGTATAATACTCAACCAGAACGAATCAAATTTTGTTTATTAATGTTGCTGAGAAGAGGGAAAAGGGAATTAACCTATATATATCATCCTCGTGCAATTAAGTTTTCTTTAAAAACTTAGTTTGGGTTGTCAATGAACCAATCAGTTAATTAGATTATGACCTAGAAGATATTAGATGTACTAATTCAACATAATTTCACAAACCAGTTCATGAACTTAAAAGAAATGAAGGGAGAAGTTCATCTGATGAAACTGTTCCGTGCGAATATATGGGACGAGTAAGAAAACATGAAATATATATTTTATGCGTTTACATGGCATATAAGTGTGAGAGGGAAAAGAATATTTGATTATATTCTGGTAATTTGTAGCTCAAATTCAAAGAGTCTTTCAAGTTCCTTCCTGAAATGTTAAGAGTAGTGTTCTGGGTATTCTGATGGGTTTGCCCTATTGAAAAGCTTTTCGCAATTCACAAAAGGTTAATAAATTATAAACTGCAAAACATTTCATCAAAAGTACTGCGTATCATGTTCGTTAATCTGATCTGGAAGACTTCAATTTGTAAAAGATTCAGCCAATATAAATCTCGAAATTGCACCATAAGAAAAGATATAAGATCATTAAAAACAAAGCCAAGGGCATATATAGCTTGGGAGAAAATAAGTAAAAGTTAAGAAATACATACATGAAATTGAGAGCAAACTAAGGAATGCCCAGATCTCTTTCTTTGCTTTGAACAAAAGTTGCAGTGTCTCATATCGCAAGAGAAGGGCACGCTCTGCAATGTTCATTCAAACCACAGAACGTGCCACCTCTCCTGCGACAAGAGCACTCCAACTTCTTTAGTGGCTCTTGTTATCTCTTGTCTAGTGCTTGTATAACTCCCTCTCCCTCATACACCTTGTATTTATAGGGCAAAAAGCATGATATTTTGGATGGATCTTAGTAACCAAAGTAAAGGAAATGACTGAGAAATTCATGGAAACCAGGAATATATGCTCCCACCATGTGTTCCACACTCTGGAAGAAGTCTATTTCAGTATTGATTAACACATAGTAAATGCTTTATATATATATATATATTCTGTTAAGATAAATAAATATTTCGTTAATGTTTCTTTGAAAGATGACAACTCAGTCAAATATAGAAAGGAAATTTGAGGTTGGAATAGTAGGAGGCCGGCTTGAGAAATTGATTGTAAGTCATGTAGATGGTCTAGACAATCTTTGTTATACTTTTGAGCGTTCTAATTGTTTGTTCCTCTCTAGATGACAAATTCACTTCATTAATGCCCTAACGAGCTTATACTATTTCCATTCTTCATTTAGGTCTAGAGACCATTCAATGCCTGCCCTCTTTTGGAGAGGCGAAAAATGACCAGTTTTGTGTATGATTACTGGTACTGGTTTCGCAATTCTAATGAGAAGCTAAAAATGTAACGAGGTACCAAATGAGATCATATATAACTATCACAAGGTAGGTACGTAGATAGATTCATGTACTGTCAGATGATCATGAGTTGTTAAAGCAACTTAAATGAGATGATGAAATTAATTAACATCTAGCCATGAAGGTGGCAGCAAGCTGAAGTAAATTGGGGTTTCTAATTTCCAGTGTAAAACATATGAAAATAGTTTTCTGTTTTCTTTTTACGAAATTAATAATTGTTTTAAACATGTTTGAACATATGTGTGGAAGTAGATTATGACCAACTTTTCATGGTTAATGAAGCAGACTCATCATTTGAAATATATAGCTTAGGTTATTAAGAAATTCATAACGATCAACCAATAATCTGGAAATATTTGAACGTCACAGGCTGGCCCAGATATAATTTATCAAAGGCGCCACCTTGCTTGCTGCATGTGCTAGGGTCTGGATGGATGAATACTTTCACTGTATCATTCAAATTATTGGCCTACCTAAATGCACAATTTCTCCTTAGATTCCCACTCATTTGTTACATTGATTGTATATTCATAACCATCTACATAGTAATGTTACATTTACAAACTTATTATACAAATATTTTCGTACAAGTTGATGTATTGTTATTGTATGATTACTGTAATTCTAATTAATGATATTATTTAATTTTAAAATAAATTCTATTTATTTATTAGCTTATTTATTCTAATAATGGTAATATTTAGGTTGCTAGAATGGTTGGTGGAAAACAGATACATAATCTTGATATATAAGCTTTGAAAGAAAATAAATAAATATATAAAGGAATATCATAATCCTTGTGTGGACGTGGCTGTATCTTGTACTTTCTTCCATCATATATTCTAAAAGAAAATTTAAAAAAGTAAAAGTTAAACAGATCAATTAATGTAAAATAATATTAGTATTCTTCGTTCAAAGTCCATAATGGACTCTGTCAAGGTCATGCGCATGCTTGTTGGTTCCACCACATTAAGGGCAAAACTAAGATTCCCAGATAACCCATGTTGGACCACACATTTCACCATATCCAGTTGCTGAATATTCACCTGCCAATTGGCAAAGATTTTGTTGGTGGATAAATTATTGCCAAATAAAAGGTACCTTGATTGGTATTTTGGCATTGATTTTGGGTAAGTTCCCATGTTCTTTAACCATATTAATTATATCAGAAAACAATACTCAACAATCCTCCACAAATGTTTAGCCAGAGCATCCAATGAAAATTGAACTAGTAATAGTAAATGAATGCTGAATGTAAATCAAAACAATTACCTAACTTCTACACAGAAAGCCGCATGAAATTTCGAGACCAGTGTCAACCAATAAGTCATTAATTAATTATTAGACTAATATATACTAGGTGGGAAGATTGACTGTAGAAAGTTCGAAATACAGGAGGAAAGTAGCAACCCATTTTCATACTTTAATTATTGCTATAGAGTATGAATTTGGTGGAAAATTGACTGTGACATAGAAATCCTGCTACAAAGACACATGCAAATACACATTTATGTCCTAGCTTAAGGAGTCGAAATTACTTCCCTTTCCAAGACAAGACATCTACATCTATTCAATTTGCATCACATTCATATGAACACATAACTCTAGATAATAATGACTTTGATAATTCTTCACAAGAGGACAGGCCAAGAATGTTCAATGAAACTTAACAGAGTAGAATTTTCTATGCCAGCTAGCTGAACAAAAGGAATGCACAATGAAGTTGTATCATACCTTCCGGGAAGGTGATTAACACTTTGATTTTCTTGGCTTGTTGGTGAATGCCCCACCTCCCTCCAGAGCTTTCGAATGTATAATATTCATGCAATTAGAAAATTTTCGTGTCTTGATTTCTTTAGGAAATGTATGGAGCTTTACAATCAATATACATAATATGCCCACCTTTTTTTCAAAGTAAACTCTTATCTTCATTTGAGGTAAACTGTAGTACGCCATTTTTATAATCAAGCATCGCTAAGCATCATATCTAGAAGATCTTTAAGGCTATATCAAATGTAAAATCAAATGACATTGTTTTTCATACATTATTCTCTTATTATATAAATTCTTACCCCAAGTTACGTTTTGTATTCCTTTTTATAAATTTTAATTATTTGCATATTCTTTAGTATTATTATTGATTTTCTCTCCTGGTTTTTTCCTTTCAAGAAATTGTTTATACTTCTTCTAACTTTCCTCAAATATTTTGATTGCTTTTAAGTGGAAGAGAAAATATGAAGGTGAGAGAGTTTTAGAAACAACAAAAGAAAAGTTGTTCTTGAGGCTGTAGAAAATGTAATATCAAACAATATCGTTTTCTTAGATTCTCTCATCAAGATGAAGTCATGCGTTCACAAGTTGCATATATCATCTATGCTTACGTCTTGCCGAGAAATGGGGCAGTATATCCGTCCTATCAGCTGTTTTCTCCAAATACATATGTGGAAGAGATCAAGACAATTTCTGTTCCTTTTTATAAATTTTTATTATTTATATGTTGATTTAGTATATTATTAATTTTCTCTTCTATATTTCTTCTTTCAAGAATCATACTCTTACGATTATTTTACCTTTCCTCAAATATAAGTTCATTATCAACTTTGTCTCCATATTATCAAGTTATCATATGATAATATATAAAAGATGAGGATGATTGTCTATTAAATTATTACAACCATCAAAAGAAATATTTGACAATCAAATCAATTTGATTGATTTTAGAAGGAAGAGAAATGTAATGGTGAGAGAGTTTCAAAAACAAAGAGACCTAATGGAAACCATATGAAGCATTAGAATTTTATTTTTACTAATGAAGGCTGGAGTTTACAGAGAAACAGAATGGGTTTGTATAACATTACTCTTTGACATCGCTCTAGACATTTTAATGGGCCGAAGGAGTCTACTAGTCAAGATAGGTCTTCAAGATCATATAAAGCCCATTTTATTGGGCTCCAAGATAACAATGTGCCTTCTGTTCAAACTTTGACGTCTAAAACGAACCTTTTCTGTTCTCACTGTGGCCCAAATACTCTTGGATTGTTGGATGATTGCATTGCAAGCCATGCTGTTCGAATTGGAATGATTTAATTCACCTGTAATATTGTTATGCCGTTTGTTTTGTGACACTAATGACCTCTCCCTTTCCACTCACTGTTTGTTTTGATTTTGTATGGGTGCAATCTTAAATTCAACATAACAGGGTATACGTGATAAGTAATAATGTTGCTGCAAGTTGCAAATTGATATTAACTTTTTCTTTTTTTTGGAACATTCTACCTCTGCAATTAACATTATGCATTTAATTGATTACTTTTTAAGAAATTAACGTGTTTTGTAGATTATGGAAGAGAATATGGAAGCATCAATGAACCTCATGCAAAGTGTTTTGTACTGGATTTTGTTGGCGACTATCATGTTTAAAATTTCATATAGCTGTCTTTGTTCTGATTAAATTTAGAGATAGAGCTAATCAATGATTCTACTAATCATAGATCAAAATCATTGGAATGGTACAACTATTGTATTTGTCTAATTTCTTTTCTGCCATCCATTTCAGATATTTCTTCCACATCCAACTTTTCATCTCTGGCTAGTGTACTCTTTACTCTGTTGTCATTTGCTTCTTCACTAGCCAATGATGATTCATTCGACTTTGCTTCTTTATCAGCTTTCAGCCTTGCTTCTTCTTTTGCAGCTTCCATTGCTTGTATCAGGCTCCTTAGGCTGAACTCCACATCGGGTGGAACTGTCTTTGGCATCAGATGCTCTGCAACATCAGCTGGGGTCATCTTTGTTTCGCCCAACAATCCACCAATTGTTGCAAATAATATGTGTGAATCAAGCTTGAGATAGTTCTTAGCAAGAACTTTGAATGCTTCAAAGCTGCAATATGACAACTCTATATGCTTGTCCATTCGCCCTTTTCGTATGAGAGCAGGATCAAGCTTCTCTATATGATTAGTTGTGAAGACAATTAGCCTTTCACCACCACAAGCTGACCAGAGCCCGTCAATGAAGTTCAAAAGCCCCGAAAGAGTGACCTGACTGGTTTTAGAATCTCTTTCGTCTTTCTCAAGCTTCTGCCTGGGATCCTTTTCGGTTCCCTGTTCAACTTTTTCTTCTTTCTTCCTTCTTTGGCCTGTGAGATCGAGTGAGCAATCAATGTCCTCGATTACGATAATCGATTTGCTAGATGTCTCGATCAACAGCTTCCTTAGCTCAGTGTTGTCCTTCACGGCAGTCAATTCAAGATCATAAAGATCATAGCCCAACAGATTGGCCATGGCAGCAATCATAGTAGACTTGCCAGTCCCTGGAGGGCCATATAGAAGATACCCTCGTTTCCAGGCTCTCCCAATTCTTGCATAAAAGTCCTCAGCCTTGCTAAAAGTGATCAAGTCATCCATAATTTCTTTCTTCTTCTGAGGTTCCATGGCTAGTGTCTGAAATGTTGCAGGGTGCTCAAACACAACATGGTTCCACATTGAGCCATTGTTTGTGTAAAGCTTTCGGAGCCGGTTTCTCACCTTGATTGCCTTACCCTCTTTCAGAATATGGATAAGGTATGGACCCAAGATGAGGTCACGATATTTTTTATGAAATGTGAGCTTGTAGTACCTTTTTTCATCTGTGACAGGAGAGAAAGAAAATACCTGTGCTTTGGATATGTTTTTCCCTGAAGTCCACCAGAGTTTGACTCCTTGAAACTCATCAGAGACCTCTTCATGGTCATCCATGCTAAGAACAAGTGACTGGTTGCTGTTCTTGACTACGTCAGCCTTGAGCCTCTTTGCTTGTGTAGATGACTTAGTGCTGAGGTAGTTCTCAATGGCAGAATAGGCATCACTGCGCATGAAACGTTCACCAGTGAACTCATGGAATGTGATTTGGATGTAAGGGTAGACAACAGTGACCAGTCTTTTTGAGTATTTCTCAATGGAATTTCGAAGTTCGTAAGGAAAGTATTGCTGAAATATGGCCCAAACGAACATCAGACTGCCAAGTATAGATCCCACACGAGCAAACAAGTCTTTGGCTTCCATATCCTATCCTTCTATTTGCTTCTTTTTCCCCCTGTTTGTTGTTGAAATATGAGATTGATACAGAATTCTATGGTTTCGTGATGGTTGTGTTATGCAGAGTGAAGGGTAATTGGGCGGTTTATATATGCACAATTCGGTGTTCCTCTACGCAACAATTTGATCTGGAATTGATTGGTGGCTTATGTGCTAGTGCTAAAGTAGGGAACGCGTATGAGTTAACCTTCAAAGCTAAGCAAACAATTTCACAACTTTGAGACTTTGAATATGTTATTTGTTTTGTGATTAAAATATTTGGCAGATGATAGTGATTGAATTCTGGTACAAGTGTAACGTATGCCAAGATATAACAGCACTGATGTCAGTGATTTCAGTAGTTAGGTAGAAAATTATTTAACTCACCCTAGCACTTGCATCCCCAGGACAGAATCAGTGTCCAACAATAAAGTTCTCTGAGCATCGGAATTTTCCAAGAAGTAGAGGAATTTGCTAAATTTGTTAGAAGTCCATTTGTTATTACAAGATTTCATACATGTACCAAATAGGTTTCCTGATATAACCTTAACCAACAGTCTATTTTCACTACAATAAATTCACTATTATGTTTGCTAACCAAATTTTTGTCACAACTGCTGCTGCACAATCCAAACTAAATGCATAATGGTTCAGGTTCCACTTGCAAGTACCCTGACTCCCCTTCAGCTGCTGCTTCCTTTTTTGATTTCAACCCTCTTTGATTTCGGCTGTGTCTCATTTCTCAGACATCATATCATGAATCATGATCATTATTACATGAAATGGACTGATTCAGAAACCAAGTTCCATCATTCGATCCAATTTTAGATTGAACAAAACTAGCAACAAAAGCTCAGGTTAACTTACTTTTTGGCTGACTGTCCCAAGCAAATCATCCTCTAAGGCCTATTAATATTATCATAATTTTACCATTTACTTTCCGCTACATTGACATATAAAATGGGAATATCATTCTTGCCTAATGGGTGTCACAAATTCACATCTAGATTTATGTAGCAAATGGGGAAAAATTTTATAGGAAGCGCTTTGAAAGTTAATTATACAATGACACAGCATCGTTGTATGGGAGGAAGGATAGCTAAAAGCCAGTTAATCTCATATTTATTAGAGTTTATTAACTAAATAACATAACAGTTTATTACAGTTTCCTTAGATGGGATGCAAATAAAACGTAACAGCTGCTAATTAGCTTTAGCTTTCACATTAAAAAATCACACAAATAACGGTCCATTATTCTGCATTATCGAAATTCCATTACTCTTATAGCCGTTGATCAGCTTCAATATCACGAGCACTCAATATCAACTCTCCCTTCAGTTAATTTATGGATGCAACCATTCTCTTTCACTTAGTTTGCTGTAGTTTCATCAGCTTTGACATTCTGTTCGGCACACTTTTCTTTCTCCACCTTTAAACGTGATGCTTTCTCAGCCTTCTCTTCTCCTCCTTCTTTGCCACCTTAAGAGCTTCAATCAAAGTCTTCAAGCAAGCCTCTGCATTATCCTCATCAGATTTTGGAATCAAATTCTCCCCAACATCAGCTGGAGTCATATTGGTTTCTGCCAACAGACTGCCAACTTCTGCAAACAACTCGTGTGAATCGATATTCAAGTAATTCTTGGCTAGCATCTTGAATGCTTCAAAACCACAGTAGGACATCTCTATATGCTTGTCCATTCTTCCTCTCCTAATCAGAGCAGGATCAAGCTTGTCCACATAATTAGTAGTGAACACAATAATTCTTTCACCCCCACAAGCTGACCAAAGGCCATCAATGAAATTTAGAAGCCCGGACAGAGTAACCTTACTTGTTTTTGTCTGATCAGTATCTTCTTTTGCCTTCTTAGCAATTGAATTCATCTCCTTTTCATCCTCATCTTTCTCCTTTTTTTTCTTCTCACGTTGACCAGTAAGATCAAGTGAGCAGTCAATATCCTCTATAACTATGATTGACTTACTTGAAGTCTCAATCAAAAGAGTCTTCAACTCAGTATTGTCCCTGACTGCAGTGAGTTCAAGGTCATACACATCATAGTTTAAAAAGTTTGCCATGGCAGAAATCATGGTTGATTTCCCAGTTCCAGGAGGGCCATAGAGGAGATACCCTCGTTTCCAAGCCTTACCAATTTTCGCATAGTACTCTTTCCCCTCGCTAAACTTCTTGAGATCCTTCATGAGCTCTTCCTTCTTCTTTGCCTCCATTGCCAATGCATCAAACGTGGCAGGATGCTCAAAGTTCACATAGCTCCAATTTGATGATTTCCAACCATACCGATCCTTGCTAGGATTGTTACTGAAGAGCTTCCGTTGCCTGTTCTTCAGTTGGATAGCCTTTCCTCCTTCGAAAACATAATCAACATAAGAGCCTGTGATGAGTTCTCTGTAGCGTTTGTGGAAAGTAAGCTTGTAGTACCTCATCCCAGCATCTGCATAAAAAGAAACTGTTTGTGATGTAGGGATTTGCTTAGCCAACACCCACCAAACTTTGACCCCTTTAAACTCATCAGTGATCTCCTCCTTCTCGTCAATGCTGAGGGCTAATGGCCGGTTACCATGCACAACATCAGCCTTCAACCGTGTAGCACTCGAATAAGCTTTCAAACTCAGATAGTTTTGTATGGCAAAGAAGGCTTGACTACGCCTGAGATATTCACCAGAGAATTCATAGAACTTTATTTCAATGTAAGGATACCAGTAACGAGCCAAAATTTTGTGACAATAGCCCTCCACATAGTACCAGAGCCGATATGGGAAAAATTGTCTAATGATAGCTGATACAAACATTACAGTGGCCATAAGTGAGCCTAAAGTAGACCATAATTCTCCCATTATCACCATTTTTCTCTACTCTTTTTTTTTTTTCCTATTAGACAGTTTGGAGATAGACGGGACCATGTAAGTATATGTAGTGCTCTGTGGTTTGCTAATTTTATCAAATGAAAAAATTATGAAGATGATTAGGCTTCAGGTACAGGGTCATTCATTATTTGTTGTTTAATTTCCTGTTATTGACTCACACATAACTCATGTCATCTTTGACCTATGACCGCCTCCAAATTCCAATGCAAATGCCATTTTGCATTCCATAACATTGTCGTGTTTTTTACTATCAACAGAAGTATCAGGTTGAGTTTCTAAGTATAGTAAAACCTCCCTTTAATAGTGATACTCTATATAGTCATAAAAAATTAACATCTATATAGTTATAAAAAATTATGATTTCAATGGGGATCAATTATAAATAAGAAAAAACTTTACATTATAATAAGTTATGATTTTTCTAGATCCCATCTTAAGGAACTTTCCTCCACATAGTAATAATTATTTGTAAATCACACAACATATATGCTATATTATATTAAAGGTTTAAGATAGAATAAAATATTTTTCTAAAGTTATTTAGACAATTGAGTTCAATTGAGGACGTGTATTAACTTTGGGGAATCATGGTTGATTTGCTAGAGGAAGAAGGAAAGGTATCACTTGAATTGGTAGAAAATTGTACAGGTTGTGTTATACGACGTATAATATTTAAAGAATTCATATTGAGGGGAAAAACATTTAAGGGAATGCAAATTTTTAGACTTTTAAGATGACTATACATTTTCTATTAAATTTGACATGTTCTATTAATTAATTATTAATGTAATGCAGACTTTACCTGTATATCCCTTGCACTAAGGTAAATAAATCAAAACAATTATTTTTGTAACTACTTCCCCTTTAAGTTATAACCCCCCTCGTAGTAATAAAATTAGTTTGGTCCCACTATTATGACTATAAAGAGGTTTTAATTGTAGTTAAATATGAAACAATCTAGCATAAAAATTCAGCTTTTTGGGTGGGAAATTTACTCTGACCCCCCAATTAGATTTCAAGAAAACACTTAACCCCACACTTTTATTAAACTAACACTTATCCCCCAAAAAATTATCATTGTTTTCTCAAAACTAACACTTACGCCCCAAATATTTGGGGGGTAAGTGTTAGTTTTTAAAGGGTATTTGGAGGGTAAGTGTTAGTTTAATAAAAATATGGGATTAAGTGTTTTCTTCAAATTTAATTGGGGGGTTATTGTAATTTCTCCCTTTTTGGGTGCATCAAGTTAACCAATGGCATAGCAAGTCCAATGGGCTCAAATGGGCCCAATATTTGTTCAAATTGGAAAAAGATGCACGGCTTGAATATATTAATACAACCTTTATTGACTTGACAACATAGAGATCACAAACAATAATCACCACAATAACATAAAATTTACATACAATACACCCACTGACCACTTTTATTTTTTTACAGGACAAATTGTAAAATATGATACCCAATAATAGTAGTTCAATTTTTTTTTTTTCTTCTCCCACAGTCCCATAAGCATAATCAACAAATCTCCCATCATTCACCTTCCTTATGGACGACCCCATTCTCTTCCACTGAATTATTTGTTGAAGTTTCATCACCTTTCACGGTCTCTTCACTACACTTCTCTTTCTCCTTCTCTTCTTTCTCTTTCTCTGCATTTAACCGCGCTTCTTCCTCAGCTTTCCTTTCTTCCTCGGCTTTCTTTTTAGCCTCCTCCTTTGCCAATTTAATAGCTTCAATTAAATTATTCAAGCAGCTGTCTGCATCATCCTCATCGGACTTTGGCATCAAATTCTCCGCAACATCAGCGGGAATTATATTGGTTTCTGCCAACATACTTTCAATTTCTGCAAAGAGTTCATGTGAATCAATATTCAAATAATTCTTGGCAAGAGCCTTGAATGCTTCAAAGCCACAGTAGGACATCTCTATATGCTTGTCCATTCTTCCTCTCCTGATCAGAGCCGGATCAAGCTTGTCCACATAATTAGTAGTGAACACAATAATCCTTTCACCGCCACAAGATGACCAAAGGCCATCAATGAAATTCAGAAGCCCGGATAGAGTAACCTTGCTTTTTTCCTCCTTATTCTCTTCTTTTGCCTTCTTTTCAATTAGATTCTTCTCTTTATCTTTCTCCTTTTTCTTCTCGCGTTGACCAGTAAGATCAAGCGAACAATCGATATCCTCTATAACTATGACCGACTTACTCGATGTCTCAATTAAGAGACTCTTCAGTTCTGTGTTGTTCTTGACCGTGGTGAGTTCAAGATCATACACATCATAGTCCAAAAAATTGGCCATGGCAGCAATCATGGTTGATTTGCCAGTTCCTGGAGGACCATAAAGGAGATAACCACGTTTCCAAGGCTTCCCAACTTTTGCATAGTACTCTTTCCCTTCACTGAACTTCTTCAGGTCTTTCATGATCTCCTCCTTCTTCTTGGCCTCCATTGCCAATGTATCAAACGTTGCAGGATGCTCAAAAAACACATGGCTCCACTTTGTTGATTTCCACCAATGCCAATCCTTGCTAGGATTGTTACTGAAGAGCTTCCGTTGCCTGTTCTTCACTTTAATATCCTTTCCTCCTTCAAACACATGATTAACGTAAGCCCCTGTGATCAGCTCTCGGTAACGTTTATGGAACGTCAGCTTGTAGTACCTCTTCTCATCAGCAGCTGGGTAGACAGAAAACGACTGAGTTTTGGTGATATTCGTACGCAGTACCCACCAAACCTTTACGCCTTTAAACTCATCTGTTACCTGCTGCTTATCGTCCATGCTGAGCATAAGAGAATTGCTATCCTTGACAACATCAGCCTTGAACCGTGTAGCATGCAAATTGGCTTTGGTGCTGAGATAGTTTTCTATGGCAGTGAAGACTTCACTGCGCTTCATACGTTCACCAGCGAATTCATGGAACGAAATTTCGATATAAGGATAGAAAAACCGAAACAATTTGTCCCTATAGATATCGAGATATCCCCAAATTTGATAAGGGAAGTATTGTCGACAAATAGCTACCACAAACATTAAGCTAGCCATAATTGAGCCTGTAGTGGCCCAGAGCTCTCCCATCATCACCATTTTGCTCTCTACTCAGTGCTCACTCTGTTGGTCTTTGAGAACTTCTTTATAATATATAGATATATATATTGTGCCTTGTACCTTGCTAAACAAGTTATAAAGCCGCCACACTATTTTAAGAGAGTTTCTGAGTGGTTTCCAATGTGATTAAAGAAGTGCAAGTTGAGGAGAAGAACGATAAGATCCGGACACACAAGTCTTTCTTTTCAATTTTCTTTGTTTTCTCTCTTTTTGTTTTGTTGTCTTCTTCCTCCCGTCAGTTACTCCACTAAATATATGAGCTCAGCGGCCTTCTTCATAGTATATTTATAAAATTTAAGCTGATCGCGCATGATAGTTGATGTATTCCGCTAGTGTTTTTATAAAAAGGAAAAACACTTTAAAAGAAATATATATATTTATTTATTTCATTGTATCAGTAAAGGTAAAATGCTATTTTTTCCATCACGTGGAGGACCAAGCTTTCTTCTTTATATACGCAATTTTGAATGACAATGAATGTTCAACCTTGGCTTTGTAGAAGAAGGCACACGACGTGTTTCTCTTTTAGTATTTGACACAAACTATTACAGCAACAAGGAGATATATACAGAACGTGAGCTACAAATCAGGAGAATCTATAGCTGGACCAGTGACGTCTACAATCAGCGTGTGACTGGCGTAGTGAAATGGTCTATGAAAATAACATATTAACGATGATCATCAACCCAGGGTATTTGCGTGGCATCAGAATAATTATATTCAAGAGGTGCAGTACTATTCATATGACAAGGAGTGCAAAATGACATGGAATGAGACTTGCTTACAGGCAATTTAAACTGAGATACAATTTGCGAGAAAATTTTAATGTTAGGGTGACCTAAGCGACTGTGCCAGGTATAATGTTAGTGTTAATAAAGTAGATTAGTGAGATTAGATGTTGAGATTTGAACGTATAGTATAATATAATAATATGAGAACAAATCTAGTTTATGTAATATATTAATTATAATATATGGTCAGATCCAATGCATTTGCAGTAAAAATAAAAAAAAATAAAAAATTGTGGGTGCTTGACTCATTGTTCATTGAATATATTAATTAATTAATTCGAGAAAAAAAAATGTAAGGAATTCAATAACAATATGGAATAAATTGATCCCACGAAAAGTCCAAACAAAATTCAATGAAACTAAATCTAACGAAGAGAAGTAATTAAAATCTAGGCTCTGGATCTCATGTCATGTGTGAACTGAACTGCTCATTAACCTTGCTCGTGGACGATGCCATTCTCTTCACTACATTTCTCTTTCTCTGCCTTCGACCACGCCTATTCTTCAGGCTTCTTCGCTGCCTCCTCTTTTGCCAACTTAAGAGCTTCAATAAGATTCTTCACGCAACTATCTGCATCATCCTCATCAGATTTTGGCATCAAATTCTCCGCAACATCAGCAGGAGTCATCTTGGTTTCACCCAACAGCCTGCCAACTTCTACAAACAATTCATGCGACTCGATGCCTAAATAATTCTTGGCGAGCAACTTGAATGCCTCAAAGCCACAGTAGGACATTTCGATGTGCTTGTCCATCCGTCCTCTTCGAATAAGTGCTGGATCAAGCTTGTCTATATAATTGGTAGTGAATATAATAATTCTTTCACCCCCACAAGATGACCAGAGGCCATCAATGAAATTTAGAAGCCCAGATAAAGTAACCTTAAAATTTTTGCTCTTATTCTCTTCTTTTGCCATCTTCTCAATGGGATTCTTCTCATCTTCATCCTCATCCTCATCCTCATCCTCATCCTCGTCCTCATCTATCTCCTTTTTCTTCTCGCGTTGACCAGTAAGAGCAAGCGAACAATCGATATCCTCTATAACTATGAGAGACTTATCCGATGTCTCGATTAAGAGATTCCTCAGTTCTGAGTTGTTCTTGACCGTGGTGAGTTCAAGATCATACACGTCATAGTTCAAAAAATTGGCAATGGCTGCAATCATGGTTGATTTGCCAGTTCCTGGAGGACCATAAAGGAGATACCCTCGTTTCCAAGCCCTCCCGATTTTCGCATAGTACTCTTTCCCCTCGCTGAACTTCTTCAAGTCCTTCATGATCTCTTCCTTCCTCTTGTTCTCCATTGCCAATGTATCAAACGTGGCAGGATGCTCAAAAGGCACATGACTCCACTTAGATGAATTCCAGTCCCAATCCTTGCTAGGATTGTTACTGAAAAGCTTTCGCTGCCTGTTCTGCACTTTAATAGCCTTTCCTCCTTCAAACACATGATTAATGTAAGCCCCTGTGATGAGTTCTCGGTAACGTTTGTGGAACTTCAGCTTGTAGTACCTCTTCTCATCAGCTGATGGATATAACGAAAACGGCTGTGATTTCGGGTTATTCTTACGGAGTACCCACCAAACCTTGACCCCGTTAAACTCATCCATGACCTGCTCTTTGTCATCCATGCTAAGGACCAGACACTTGCTATCCTTAACAACATCAGCCTTGAACCGTGTAGCAGACGAACAGGCTTTGTTAGTGAGATAGTTTTGTAGGGCAGTGAAGGCTTCAGTGCGCTTCATACGTTGACCATGGAATTCATGGAAGGTAATTTCAATATAAGGATAGAAAAACCGAAACAATTTGTGACTATAAATTTCGATGTAGTCCCAAACTTGAAGAGGGAAGTATTGTTCGAAAATCGCTGACACAAACATAACACTTGCTACCAGTGAGCCTAGAGCGGCCCATAACTCCCCCATAGCTACCATCTTTGCTCTACTCACTGTTTGGTATTTACAAATTGGGAACTTGTTTTCCATTATATAATTCGTTTGATTTAGATAACATTCGCAATATGACTTTTGATTTTCCTGGAGAAATGGGATGAATATCAGGTCACGCTTTATCTAATCTCCAGGATTTATCAGTCTCTTTCTCTATTTCTAGATTATTGTAAATAATTCTAAATTAGTATTTTTTTTAACATTACATTTTATCTTTTACGCTTATCATTTTAAAATTACTTTTTCTTTTAAGCCTATCTCCGTATGTACTTAGCTTTATAATTGGTTACTGAGGCTAGTCTAAATAAGCTACGTATCCTGGAGATTGATTCAGACTCGAGTCTTGAATTTGACTCATTCTTCTGGTATTTTCAAATTGGGTACTTGCTTAGTTTACTAGTGGAAGTGGGTTCCTTGTTCCTATTAGAAATGAAGCATTTAAAATTACACTACTTCTAGTTATAGTAGAAAAAATACAAAAACGCCTCTATATATCCTGGTCACGAATGGCCATTCAAGAAAACAGCTTTATACATCCTGGTCACGAATGGCCAGTGCACCTACTGGCGAAAAACAAATCAGATAAAAAAAGTTTTCTAAGTGGTTGGTTGAGGAAAAGAACAATGTGACCTTTCTGTTTTTTGTGTTCTTGTCTCATTCATCACGTCCGCTATCAATTGAATATAGGAACCTTTCTGTCTTTTGTGTTGTTGTCTGGTTCATCACGTCAGCTATCAAGTGAATATATGAGCTCATCACATCAGCCATCATGCTGTGCAAATGCCATTTTAAATCTTTTGGTATATCAACAAAATTTAAGTTGAGCTTCCACGATGAACCATATTCAGAAGGAATATAGTTAGTGTACTTTAAAAATAATTTTGTAATAAAATGTATATCTTTAAAAAAATATTTATTTATTTTACCTATTACAACAACATAAAAAACTTAAATCTATTGTTTAATTACAATAAACAATAAATGCAACCATTCAATTATAAGACACGTATAGAATACGTGTATTAATTATAATTATATGGGTCAGATTCAATTCATTTGTGGTGGGTGTTATAGAATACGATTAATTAATGCTTTGAGAAAATAAAAGAATTCTTTTTCTTTTTAGCTCGCTTTTAATTGCTGTTCTTCTGTTGATTCTTTAAATTTTATTGGTTATTATTGGCCTCCAACCATCGAATTCTGGAGCAGCACTGGGTTACCTAGTTGGATTAAGATGGATAGAGAGCAAATGTGGAAGAAGAAAATCAATTAGAAACAGACTTCATTAACTTCATGATAAGAAAATAAGATTGAAGTTACATATAATGCAATGCTACAACCCTACACTTATTTTTCTAACATTCTGGATATCATGCATTGTTCTCCTCATTTACCTTCCTCATGGACGATACCATTCTCTTTCACTGAATTTGATGAAGTTTCATCGGCTTTCGCATTTTCTTCACTACACTTCTCTTTCTCCTTCTTCTCTTTATCTTTCTCTTCTTTCTCTGCCTTTAACCGCGCTTCTTCTTCAGCCTTCTTCTCTGCCTCCTCTTTCGCCAACTTAAAAGCTTCAATCAAATTCTTCAAGCAACTCTCTGCATCATCCTCATCACACTTCGGCATCAAATTCTCCGCAACATCAGCAGGAGTCATATTGGTTTCGCTCAACAGCCTGCCAACTTCTGCAAACAATTCATGCGACTCGATATCTAAATAGTTCTTGGCAAGCAGCTTGAATGCCTCAAAGCCACAGTAGGACATCTCTATATGCTTGTCCATCCTTCCTCTCCTAATCAGAGCCGGATCAAGCTTGTCTACGTAGTTGGTAGTGAACACAATGATCCTCTCACCTCCACAGGCTGACCACAGGCCATCAATGAAATTCAGAAGCCCGGATAAAGTAACTTTACTTTGTTTGGCCTCGCCCATCTCTTCTTTGGCCTTCTTTTCAATCGGATTCTTCTCTTTATCTTCATCCTCATCTTTCTCCTTTTTCTTCTCGCGTTGGCCAGTAAGATCAAGGGAACAATCAATATCCTCTATAACAATGACTGACTTATTCGATGTCTCGATTAAGAGATTCCTCAGTTCTGTGTTGTCCTTGACCGTGGTGAGTTCAAGATCATACACGTCATAGTTCAAATAATTGGCAATGGCTGCAATCATGGTTGATTTGCCAGTTCCTGGAGGACCATAAAGGAGATACCCTCGTTTCCAAGCCTTCCCGATTTTCGAATAGTACTCTTTCCCCTCGCTGAACTTCTTCAAGTCCTTCTTGATCTCCTCCTTCTTCTTGGTCTCCATAGCCAATTTATCAAAAGTTGCAGGATGCTCAAAAAACACATGGCTCCACTTCGTTGATTTCCAGCCATGCCAGTCCTTGCTAGGATTGTTACTGAAAAGCTTCCGTTGCCGGTTCTTCACTTTAAGAGCCTTTCCTCCTTCAAACACATTATTAACGTAAGGCCCCGTGATGAGCTCTCGGTAACGTTTATGGAACGTGAGCTTGTAGTACCTCTTCTCATCCGCAGCTGGGTAGAAAGAGAACGACTGAGTTCTGGGCGGCACTTTCTTACTCAAAACCCACCAAACCTTGACGCCATTAAACTCGTCCGTTACCTGCTCTCTATCGTCCATACTAAGGATTAGAGATTGGCTATCCTTGACAACATCAGCCTTGAACCGTGTAGCATGCAAATTGGCTTTGGTGCTGAGATAGTTTTCTATAGCAGTGAAGACTTCACTGCGCTTCATACGTTCACCAGTGAATTCATGGAACGTAATTTCGATGTAAGGATAGAAAAACCGAAACAATTTGCCACTATAGATATCGAGATATCCCCAAATTTGATAAGGGAAGTATTGTCGACAAATAGCTACCACAAACATTAAGCTAGCCATAATTGAGCCTGTAGTGGCCCAGAGCTCTCCCATCATCACCATTTTGCTATCTACTCAGTGCTCACTCTGTTGGTCTTTGAGAACTTCTTTCCTATACTTACATATATATATATATATATATATATATAGTGCCCTGTACCTTGCTAAACAATTTATAAAGCTACCACACTAGTTTGAGAGAGTTTCTGAGTGCTTTCAATGTAAAAAGAAGTGCAAGTTGAGGAGAACAACGATAGATCGTGACCCACAAGGCTGTCTTTTTAATTTTCTTTGTTTTCTGCCTTTTGTGTTGTTGTCTCATTGATTTTTGACTCAGACGCCGTTGCTCACATTTATTTCATTTTGTTCTTATTGGTTCCCCCGTTACCAACTCCACCGACGCCCATTGATTACGAATATTTTAAGGTTATCTCAAAGTTTATTTTAAGAACATATCATTTGAGATAAATTTTAAAATAAAAATTTAAGAAAAATATTATTATTTATATTTTAATATAAAGTTTTAAAACAAAATCTTGACATAGAATTATAATTATTTATTCCATTTACAAAAAATGTAATTAAGATTTTTTATTTTGTCAAAAATTTGTTTTAAAATTTTTTAACCACATATGATACAAGAGTTATGTGGGACAATAACACAGCTTTTGTCGGAGCATTATTTTCAACACGTGCAGAAGAAAGAAACAACCCAGTTTCCTTTTGTTGACTGACGCTACGCTGTTCACAACTACAACCTGGCAAACCCTCTCCATTCTAAGTTACAATTATGTTCAATCCTTCCTAATAGAGAATCATAATTTATTTCTATGGTACTGTCCTAAACAATATATTAAGTTCTTAAAAAATATAAATTATTATTATAATTAATTTATTTTAAAATTTATATTAAATTAATTATTTAATATATTTAAGAAATTTTAAAAATAAAAATATAATTTTTGAGATAAATAAATTATAATAATTATATAAATATTTAAGGTATTAACATATATCCTAGTCACGCGCTAAGTTGAATTAGTTAATGCTTGAAATAAAGAAAAGAAAAAGTGATCTTTCAAGCGGCAACAAGGATCTGGAATAGATGGCATCTTCTAGGAGAAGAGATGAAGTAGAATGTTGACTCTGTCTAACCAAGTCTTCTCAAGTGAGTGGTGCAAGAAAGCCACGTCAAAGGTGATAAGAAGGGTGGGCCTCTATGGAAAGGGAGTTGGGGAACCTTCCACGAAGTTTCGCAGTTACTTCTTCTGCTTTCCTTTTCTCTTTCTAGACTTACTTAACAGTGAAGTTAAGGGTGGACATGGATCGGATTGGGTCGGATTCAGCCCAATTCGACTTGACCCAATGACTTAATGGATTTAAAAAATAATTCCGTAGTTAGATTAGGGTAAAAGTAAACTCAAAATATTGAAGTTCGAATGAATTAAGTTAAATTAATATTATCTACTAAATAAAAAATCTTCTATAATACATATAAAATAAGACATAACCTAAAAATAATATTAAAAGAATATTTATCAAGTTTGAAAGATGTGAATACTATCAACTTCATAATATCCAAGATTTTTCAAATAATATATTTGAGTCGGATCAAGTTTTCGAATTAGGAATAAATAACCGGATCAAGCTTTAGGCTAAGAATAAATAAGTATTTCGCTTCCTATTACGAGCTTAACCAAACACCCCCTAAGTTTTTCAATATTTGAAAATTGATTTTATCACTTGAGATGCCTAAAACATTAAACAAAACTTTTAAGGTATTTAGTGATATTGTCCCATGAAAAAATTTAAACTTAGGTGGTGTTTGGTTAAGCTCATAATAGGAAGCGAAATACTTATTTTCAAATTGATTTTATCGCTTGAGATGCCTAAAACGTCAAACCAAAACTTTGAAGGTACTTAGTGATATTGTCCCGTGAAAAAATTTATCAATTCTTAATTTATTTTACAATAAACAAAAATATTTTTCGCTTCCAATTTGTAATAACCTTTTCCTCAATCATATATAACAAATTATCAGTTTATCACTAAAGGTAGGGGTGGTCGAGAATGTTTCTAGAACACAGGGAGGTCCTTGATATTCAAGCATAGGATGAGGGGGTTTAAAAATCTATCCCTTAAATAAATTAACAATTAAATGATTAGACGGATAATTATTAATTAATTAATCCATATCTATATATATAAAGCCAAATTAAGCCCTCTATATACAATAAATTAATTACAATTAACAGTAATATATAGAGAGAGAGAGAGAGAAAAAGCAAAAATAATTGTTATAGTAATAGCTCTCATATTTGGTTTTGAAATTATCTGCTCAAGTTTAGCATCGGAATAGCGTATATTGCCTGTAATAAGGCATGCAATCACAGAGCCATTACCATAACTTCCGAAATTATTATTATTATTATTAAAACAAGAAAAATAGAAACAAGAAAAACGAAAACAAAAGTGATGAATAAGATCAGAGCTTGGTGGAGGTTATCGGTCACGGTTTGATCAGAAACACGGACCAAATAAGAGTACTCATCTAGCTAAGCAAAGGTTAAGTACACGA
>JANLJB010000761.1:25597-48776 GCA_026212285.1 Bursera cuneata
TCAGAGAGACCAAGAGATATCAGAACCGGAATCAGAGAGACCAAGAGATATCAGAACCGGAATCAGACATCGGTTAAGTGAGATAACGTGAAGCCGACGCTGTTGGGAAGGGAGAGTCTGCGTACACTGGCTCACTCAAGTTGGTATTTATATAGAGATGTATGATGATTTTTGTGTCGGAAAACCCTAGTTGAAACGCTGGCGTTTTGATCCAAAGACCTAGATTGACGTTTTATTTGTCTGAAAGCCCGATGAGCTCAATTGGGCCCTATTCACATAGACCACCTTACTACAGATTATTGAATTCGGAGAGCATNTATAATTTTTTCAATTCAAATAAATTTATTTGATTCTATACTTCAGTACCGAAAATCAATCAAATTCAGATTTGAGATGAAAAAATAAACAATTCCTTAATCATGGATCATAAAAGAATATAAAGAGTTCAATCAAATGAAATTTTTTTGTTTAATGCTATAGAGCAGCCCACGGTTTCCAATAGTATACATTTATTGTATGGTACTAAGCTTTAATTAAAGCATCAAACATCACCTAACAATTGAAACCCAAATCAGAAATGACCATAAACGATCCACAGGAACAACACTATATGGAAGAAGTATAATTGGCATCAGCTTCACCCCAACCTGAAGGACAAAATGTTATCACAAATTCTTTCGAAGGGCAACTTATCAATGATGAAGGCACATCATAAGCATAACTATAATAAGCAGGGCAAGCATCCTTGAAAATCTTTGAGTATAAGCTAGGGTTGCACTTGTCCGGGGTCCCATACGCATTCCTGCAGCAAAATGAATCAAGATTGAAAGCCAAGCATGCACTTTTGCACGCCACGACTTGCCCATATTTGTTGAGAACTTGAAGTTCTGGTGGGCAGATACTGTTCAGGTTTTTCCTGCAACTAGTGATTGTACATTTAGGTGGTACTTGCTTTGTTGTGACCATTACAGGGAGGTTATAGCCATCAACCAAGCTCACGTCATAAAAGCTTGGCTTTCCCTTGTCAGCTTGTAGTGAAATTTCAACTAGTGTAGCTGGAGGTGTGCCTATTAGGCCATAGCAAGCAAGTCTACCATCACAGTCACCAGTTTCACAGGCTGGTTTCCAGTTAGAGGCAAAATTACAGCCGGTTCTAGCCCAAATTCGACCGTTCCATGACCATGGGGCTTCAATAATTTGAGTCTCGCCGGAGGGAAGGCTGAAGCCGCCATCAGCTATCACCGGATGGCCAGCATTTGGGGCAGTTGCTGGCCATATTGTAAAGGGGCATTTGTTATGCACATAAAATGTGACAGTATGAGCTAGTGCTTGCCCTGAAAATTGTTCATCAGTTAGAACCTGATCATAAGTAATGCCAGAGCAAATTTTACTGAAAAGTGAAAATCATTTGTATTGAAAAAAAAAAGAAAAAAGTGCTTCAAGAAAGTAGGCAAACTGCATTCAATGAATTTACCAGAGAACATAAAATGGCAAAGCAGGGAGGCATAAAAAGCAGTTGACAACTTCATTTTGACTCGCAAGGTGCAATTGGGTGAAAGCTGGAAATCTTGAAAGGATATTTATAGTAGAAGAAAATATTGAGTGGCATTTCTTCTTTGATTATACTTCAAGGTTTGATGTGGGTAATCTTTAGAGGAAAGAAATTGCCAATATCGTACATAGAGGTTTATTAAAATCAACATGTATCCTCTCTTAGAAGAAAAATCAAGAAACATTAATTGACATTTGCACACTAGTTTAAACATAGGTAGAATTTGGACTTGCTTTGTCCGGAGGGAACTCAGCACTCAAAAGCCAGATGTAAAACGTTAGATGATCAGTGATTATCAATGGATTTCCACCAGATTAAAAAAAGCTGATGGGTCTCATCATCAAAGCATCATGCATGTATGTAAAATATATTTTGATTATTTCTTTTTTTGGCCTAGGAAACAGCTTTAGAAGAACTGGTAGAATCAAACTATGAAATTAATATGATCATGGCACCCTTCTCTCAAGTGGGTCAATCTTCTTGCAATAGGTTACTGTTAAGTATGTTCTAAAATTACTGGATAATACCTCTCGAACTCGAAGACTGGATACTATTATAAGATCATTTTAATACTATGTTTAATAATTTAATAAATTTTTTATTATTAAATACAATTTTCTTGAGACACTACATTATTTCAAAACTTAGGACCATCCATGATAATTTGAAGTGGCAAATTATTCAAAAACACGTTTCGTTTGCAGCCTCCCATGCTATTTCATATTAATTATTCACCCAATTAATTTGTATCATTGTGATGATTAAGCGGGAAACTATGAAACACCCCCTGAGGTTTGGAGTTTTTCGTGAAGGACAGGTCAAAGTTAAACTAGCGCTTTCATCCCTGGATATAACAGACGTCAGACGTCAGAGAATTATAGTTTCAAGGACTCGACCCACCACTGACCCAGACTCTTTGCAGTTCTTCTTCCTCTTGTTACCCTTATGCTTGAAAATCAAATGACAAAAATCTACTAGTGTAGGTGGATACTTGAGTTGGRATTTTCAACGGTTCCTCTCTCTATTCTCTTCTTTACTAATGACTGTAGAGTTCTTTTTTATTTTTTTTATTTTTACGGTGGGTGAAATTTTACAGAGGAAGAAGAAAAATAGTATACAGAGAAAAGGAAGAGATTTATAGAAGAGAAAGAAGACAGAAGCAATAGCGGTGGTGATCGTTAGTGAGAGAAAATCAGTAAAGCAATGAGAGGCCTGGTTGAAAGCCTGTGGTACGACACCGTGGAACCGTAGAGATGCCGTGATGGGTGTTTCCGTTTCAGTTTCTTTTGTGCTTGTGGGTGTTACGGACTAAAATGCTAGTTTAAGTTTGAGCTGTCTTTGACCATCAGGCGTGTTTTTGTTATTTTTACCGATGATCACGGCTCTTGAAATAAGCTTCATAGCTTTAAAATGTGACGTGCTGATAGTATCATTATTGTTTTAATCAGGATGTTGTCATTGTGATTATTCTATTAACGCCATGTTAGATTATTATATGTTTGTCTAAAAACCAGAGTAACGGTATTGGTTAGTGTTGTTTTTATATGTGTTTGTTTAGGAAATCTGAATGGCTTTTGTCCTCCTCGTGAATTGGGTCTCTCTCTCTCTCTGTGGTCTGTGCTTTGTTTTGTCTCCAAGCTGTAACACATTCTTGGACACTGTAAAACAGAGAGAGAGAGACTCAAAACCCAACTCACATTTCAAATTTGAATGCCGTTTTAACCCTCCTTTTGGAGTTCTTATGGTATAAGCCCGCGTCCCTCTCGCTCACTTTGACCACCTCGGTCATACCACCCTTGACCACTGACATTTCTAACCAAAAATCGTTCTTTGACACATTTCATCAAACACTTACACTACAACATTCTTCTAACAAGCATGGATAAGGATAAGCAACCCCATAACACTGCAAATTGTGACACTGAATCTGTCACTAGTAGCAGTCTTAATAGCATTAGTTTTTATAGTACTACCGTTTCTGGGTCGGATAATAGTGTCAGTAGCAGCAACCTAAGCAATGCCACTCTTGAAGCAAATAAGAATGCAGATTCTTTTGTTCATAGTGAAGGAAGTGAAAAGAGTAGTTTAAGTTTAAGTACGGTTGATGCAAATGAGGCTAGTTTTAGGAGTTCTTGCCTTTCAAAACCGCACAAAGGCAATGATATGAAATGGGACGCAGTGCAATGTGTTAAGAGTAAAGATGGTGACTTGGGGTTGAGTCATTTTAGGCTGTTGAAGAAACTTGGTTGTGGTGATATAGGGAGTGTCTACTTGGCTGAGTTGAGAGAGATGGGTTGTTTGTTTGCTATGAAAGTGATGGATAAAGGTATGTTAGCTGGGAGGAAGAAGTTGATGAGAGCACAAACTGAGAGGGAAATTTTAGGCTTGTTGGATCATCCATTTCTGCCTACACTTTATTCGCATTTTGAGACTGACAAGTTTTCTTGCCTGTTGATGGAGTTTTGTAGTGGTGGAGATCTTCATACTCTCCGGCAGCGGCAGCCCGGCAAGCATTTTTCAGAACAAGCAACAAGGTTATTTCTTGATATCCGAGTTTGAATCTTTTCTTTCCTGGCTGTTTTGGTAATCTTTTCTCATGAATTTGTTTTTTAATTGTTAACCTGTAGAGTAATACTAGAGGAGGTGTTAGCGAGAAAGATAACAATGTGACCGTATTGGTGTTCATTTAAGGAAAACAAAATTATTATAACCTCTTGCAGTAGATGCTAAAGTTGAATATTACTTGTAGTTGATCATAATAACTCTTTTGTTTTGTTGATACAAGATTAATCTATTTTCTTGCCGTCCTTAGTTAGGATATCTGAATCAAGATTGCAGAGAAATAGTTTAATGTCCATCTAACAGCCTGGTAGGTGGATGTCTTCAACTAGAGCTCCTTCGATTTCACTGAAATTAGCAATTTTAGGTTTCTCTTTGACAGTCATGTCAACTCCTTCCTTTAATAGTTATTTATGGTGGAAACGTTTCTATGGATTCTTAAACATTCCAACTTTCTTACTTCAAATTTATGATTAGTTTTCTGATGATACTCCATGTTTTTGCAGGTTTTATGCTTCTGAAGTGCTTCTTGCACTGGAATATCTACACATGATGGGTGTGGTTTATAGAGATTTAAAGCCTGAAAATGTATTGGTGAGAGAGGATGGTCATATCATGCTCTCTGACTTCGATTTGTCATTAAGATGTTTTGTAAGTCCTACACTCGTTCAGTCCAGTGAAGACCCATCTTGTAGAATATCTGCCTACTGTATTCAGCCATCATGCATTGATCCAGCCTGCAAATTGCCCGTTTGTGTGGAGCCTTCTTGCTTACAACCATCTTGCTTTAAGCCTCGTTTTCTAAACTCCAAGATAGCAAAGGTGAAAAGTGAGAAAACAAGTTTGACAAATGCAGATTCACTTCCTGTACTTATTGCTGAACCAACTAGTGCCCGCTCCATGTCATTTGTTGGGACACATGAATATTTAGCTCCTGAGATAATAAGAGGGGATGGTCATGGGAGTGCTGTTGATTGGTGGACATTTGGTATCTTCTTGTATGAACTACTGTTTGGGAGAACACCATTTAAGGGTAGTGGAAACCGGGAGACATTATTCAATGTTGTAGGTCAGCCCCTAAAATTTCCGGAGGGATCTTCTGTCAGCTTTGCAGCTAAGGATTTGATCCGGGGTCTGCTGGTTAAGGACCCACAAAAGAGATTAGGGTTCAAAAGAGGTGCCACGGAGATTAAACAACATCCTTTCTTTGAAAGTGTCAATTGGGCTTTGATTAGAAGCACTCATCCTCCAGAAATTCCAAAGCCAGTTGACCTCACATTCTCAAATCATACGTTGAAGTCATCCATGGCTCAAAATGACAAGGGAGCTACTGACTCAGATAGGTCTTCAGGTCCTTACTTAGATTTTGAATTTTTCTAAAGAATTTTGAGGCAAAAATGTAATGGTTATTACCAAGGTGTTATATTTACATTGCTGCTGTTTATTCATGTGCTCAATCAAATCTTATCTCCTTTATAAGATTATATCCTTTTCTGGATCAACATGTTATGATTATTGTTGTCCTTATGTTTGCTTTAGTGCAACAATTGGCATAAGAAACAGGACTTGGACAACACTTGAAACATGCATGCTTTCCTTTGCTCCTAAAAGAGAACGAAAAATCCAAGCTAATTTTGTCTCTTGCTGTGATTTGTCTTTCCTCATGGTGGTCCTTAAATGGTGGGCCTTTAGCCTTTTCATATGTTTCTTTTTGCATTATAACTCTTTGTCTAAAATCTGACTGACCCAGTTATTCTCCAAGACTTTATCTGCAAATGAGCTTCTGAAAAAGAAATTCCACATTAGACAAGTCATAGCAAAATTCTACAATGGTGTGAACTTGTTCGATACATCTGGAAAAGAGGACAGGTGTTGTTCCTTTCATGTTGATCTTTTCCTTTCGTATTTGCTTTTCATGGTCTTGGATTCTGCTTGGTTAAGTTGTTTCCAGTGATACTTTATCATCTGAAGTTGTTGCCTTTTGCTATAAAAAGAAGAAAGTATCCACTTTATTCTTTTGCAGTCGACAGGCTTTCTTCAATATGATACTTTCACTTTTTGTGTAGTCTAGTCCTCTTTATTGGCTACTGATTAGAGAATAGTAACTGGATTCTGTTTACTAAAGAATTACGATGATGGCTTGCATAAATTTTCAAGAAAAGTAAGCCAAAAACAAAACTTAAAACTGTCATTTGTCTCTGTCAATTCTCTTTAACTGCATTAATTCTCTCCACAAACCAAGCATAAACTTTCAACTGCTGACAACTTTCTGAGACAAAAGAAGACCATGCGTTTTCAATCTTTAAACACTTGGAATCAAATACAAAATTTTTGCAACTTCAAAAACTATATCTAGTACATGGTATGCATTCAAAAGTTTTGATAATCTGCAAGTTGCATACTTCATAGTTACAAAATCCAAACTATGGTGTGGAGAAAGACAAACACATTTGGCCTTGAGGCTCTTAAATTTCTGTCAGTTTGTTTATTGAAGGAGTTGCAGTCCAGTGATCGATGTTGAATTAGATACCTCTTCAACAAGAGCAAAGTGATAGTGGGGGTGGGTGGATCAGATTCAGGACAGAAGGGAACTGAAAGCCCATATCAGACAACTCCATTGTCAATCCCAAGACGCATGAGTTAGGTTGGAGCCTTTAACCACTCATACTATAATGCCAAAAGAAACTTAGCTGAGCCGAGCTCCCACTCAACACCATAGAATTTGCATCAGGTAAGGAGGCTTTATATCCATGCACTCACTGTAACTCTGGTATACCATAAAATTTACACAGAGACTCCAAATGCATGGGTTAACTAATGCTTAGACATTGAAACTTGAAATTAATTTATATTAAACATAGAGATCAAAGTGTTCATTTATGAAATCCCTTAGTGTTATTTAACCCAAACCTCATGAGTGTTTTTGTAAATTTTCCTACTATCTCAATAATATATGGAATCATAAAATTTATTAATTCTGCAATTCATTAAAAATCTCACTGAAAATATAGAACATAACAATAAGAATAAATGTCTCCTAAAATTATATTTTATTTTTGTTAGTTTGTGCCACAAAAATATTGCCATCTCCTCATGAGAGTACATAATAAGATGATCATTTGTATGTTTAAAGACACCGAAGCTATTTCACAATATTCCATCTTTGGTTTCTTCACATAACATTTGTAATCTCTTATGTGGAAGTATGGTACGTATTTTCATATCGAATAAAATATGCTCATCTTTTGCTACCATTATTGGTATGCACAAGTCCACGTCAAGCATTGACGTAAACCATTAGAAAATCATCAACTTTGATGTTCTTCACCATTGTACGTAACGCACAAAACCAAAGCTAGTTTTCATGGAAAGAGTCGTGTGGCATCAATGTCATGACTGAAAAAAAAAAAAAAAAATTGAATATGTCTCAGCTGCTTTCTTTTTCATNAATGTCATGACTGAAAAAAAAAAAAAAAAAATTGAATATGTCTCAGCTGCTTTCTTTTTCATGAAAAAGGTTGAAAAAGAACCTATATAATATGTTAATTCATTAATAATGCAGTAAAATATAGAAAATTAATTTAGACCTTGATAACAACGTAGATATGCATATATTCATCAAGCTCCTTTTATATTAACACATAATTGAATGAGAAAGGGAAGAAGAGCAACCATGAAAGAGTATTTAAAAAGCAAAAAGAGAAATCAAGTATAGAATTAGGATAAACATCGTTTACAAGGAACAAAATGTGACAATCAACGGCGGGTGTAACAAAGTTTTGAAAACTACATTCTTCCCTAACCTGTCCCATCAGAGAAATTTTAAGTTGTTAAATTGAATTCACAATGCAGGATTTGATCAATTCTTTGTTTCATAATTACAAGAAATTTAGGTTTTATTTCTAGCATAATCAATAGTAAAACTTCTTAACATAATCAATGTAGTTAATTCGATTTTAAGGTATAAGCAAACTTACAAAAGCAATGGCTTGATAATTTGGTGAACATATATTAGTTGCATTTGCTTAGAAGTTAGATGAATGAATCCACAACACAAAATGTTTAAGGATAATATTAACGTGTGACCTTAAAAATATATATATTCTCATTATTATAATTGTTGGGAATGTAACTCTTTCCTAATTCAAGTTAACTTGTACACAAGATGTAGAAAATAGAAGAAATAAGAAAATAAAGTTTACTATAATAAATAAAACTTCTACTTCTGGGATCAGAAAATCTCTATATAGACCTATAAATATTGGAGTTAAGAATCAGATCTAGTATAAGAGATGATTAGATATAAAATATTAACATCCTTGTAGGGACGTGGGAAGAGAGAAGAAAAAGATAAAAACAACACCGGGATTAAGCAGATTTGGTGTTCGATCGCTTGTATATTTATTATATAATGAATTTATCTCTTTATCTATCCATTGATATAGATAATTGATGTTGAACCACGTTAAATATTTATCTCTTTGAGTGATGTGATTTATTTTTTACTTATTACCAATTTTGATTATATTAGTTGTTTGTATTGTTTTTAAGCTATGCTTAGTATTTCCTATATTATATTAGATTATTCGAAGTTTACTATATCAGCATCAACCCATGATTTTCAACAATAATCATTAATCTGTCTTGAAAAATTATATTAAATTAATTATTTTACTATATTCTATAATTTTTATAATAAAAAACATATTTTTTAAAGTAAAATAATGATTATCATGAAAATAAACTCTTTCTAAATTCGTAACATATGTTCTTAGAGCATAGATTAAGACTATCTATTGTTTCATTAAGAAAAATAGAAAAAAAAAAATAATGCAGCATGCCTAGTATAAATTGATAATTAATTAATCTAAACTATTTGTTTACACATTCACTAGATATACATAGATGACAAATCGCAATTGAAATTTTACCATCTCTCCCAACTTTCTATCATGTTGCAGTTTTAAGTTTCCATTTTTTCCACTTTCGTATAAGAACAAAACAAAAGTCGGTGATTCCAAAGCTCCCAATAAACAAAACGCAAACTCCTTTTGGAAATCACGGCGCATCGTACTACAGAAAATATTATATTTTATTACTACACCACTTCCTCGGACGTACTTTTCCATATAAATATCAAACCCACCAAAGATCAATGCAGCTCATACACAACTTGCTCTAAGTAACACCGAAACAATGGCGAAACTGGAAGAGAAATTTAGTAGTAGCAGCTTCAACTTCCCTACAATCGACCAATGTGTATCCATTGGACGTGAGAAGGATACAGTAGTTGCAGACATGGATGGAACCCTACTTAGGGGGCGAAGCTCGTTTCCTTACTTTGCCCTAGTTGCCTTCGAAGTAGGGGGCATTTTGAGGCTTCTATTCTTGCTGTTAGCGTCTCCACTGGCGGGGATTCTCTACTACTACGTCTCTGAATCTGCTGGCATTCGTGTCCTAATCTTTGCAACCTTTGCAGGGATGAGAGTCTCCGATATAGAGTCAGTGGCTCGCGCGGTTTTGCCCAAGTTTTACTCCGGGGACTTGCACCCTGGGACTTGGCGTGTGTTATCGTCGTGTGGGAAGAGGTGCGTGCTTACGGCGAACCCTAGGGTTATGGTGGAGGCGTTCTTGAAGGATTATTTGGGAGCTGACATGGTTCTGGGGACTGAAATCGATGTTTATAAAGGTAGAGCTACTGGTTTCGTGAGGAGTCCTGGTGTTCTTGTTGGGAAGAACAAAGCTGATGCACTGAAGAAAGCGTTTAGCGATGCTGATGTCCCAGATATTGGAGTTGGTGACCGCAAAACTGATCATCTGTTCATGAAATTATGCAAGGTTTGACTTCTAACTTCCTATTTACTTCCCAGTTTCTTTTTTGGTTGACTCAAGTATTAGTATTGTACCGTTACCAGATAGTTTTAAGTTTTTTATCAAGTGATTTTTTAAATTAGTATCAGAATTAAACGTTTCATATTTGACATTTTTGATAATTAATTCACTCAATCACATTAAATTTGTATTATTTGACAGATTTATTAAATTTTAAAATAAATTTTTGGTTAGGTGGTTTCTAAATTAATTTAGGGTATTATAACGATGCATTAATTAATACTTGAATCAAGAACTAAAACCTTTCCCTAATCTTAAAAATTTGGAGAACTTGAGTGTATGTATTGATTTGACTGATTGATCTGAACCCTTTTGTTAATGCAGGAGAGCTTCATGGTTCCACCTGAGCGCCATGTCGTGCCTGTAACCCACGACAAGCTTCCAAAACCAATTGTCTTCCATGACGGCCGGCTGGTTCAGAAACCAACACCATTCATGGCACTACTGACCATCCTATGGATCCCAGTGGGCTTCGTCCTCGCCTGCCTCCGCATAGCAGCCGGTGCCCTCCTCCCCATGCCTTTAGTCTACTACGCATTCTGGGCACTCGGCGTAAGAGTCTACATCAAAGGCAATCCACCTCCACCAGCCAAAAAATCAACTGGCCAAACCGGTGTCCTCTTCATCTGCTCTCACCGAACCCTACTTGACCCCATCTTCCTCTCCACCGCTTTAGGCCGGCCCATCCCCGCTGTCACCTATTCTCTTTCCCGTCTCTCCGAGCTCATCTCCCCCATCAAGACCGTCCGCCTCAGCCGCGACCGCCTCACCGACGCCTCCATGATCAAAAAGCTTTTACAAGAAGGTGACCTGGTTATCTGCCCTGAAGGAACAACTTGCAGAGAACCATTTCTGCTGAGATTCTCAGCTCTCTTTGCTGAGCTAACCAACGAGCTGGTGCCGGTGGCGATGGCGAATAGAATGAGCATGTTTCATGGCACGACAGCTCGAGGGTGGAAGGGGATGGACCCTTTCTACTTCTTCATGAACCCAAGCCCCGCGTATGAAGTAACGTTTTTGAACAAGCTACCGTATGAGCTGACTTGTGGTGCTGGAAAATCAAGCCATGGTGTTGCCAATTACATTCAAAGGATGATTGCTTCAAGCTTGTCTTATGAATGCACCAGCTTCACTAGAAAGGATAAGTACAGAGCTCTGGCTGGAAATGATGGCACTGTTGTTGATAAACCTAACAAAGTCATGGGCTGCTAGTGCACATAGTCACCCCCATCGGTTTATAACCTTTTTTATATAAACTGTTACAATGCTACTAAATGATGATCACTCTTCTTGGATTACCACAAAATTAATATGAATTATCATAAAATAGCCTCATCTTTTTTTTAATCATTTTTTAACAAATAATTTAATATTTAAAAAAAATAACGTGTCCTTAAAGTATATGTTTAACTCTAAAACATTATATATTTAAATTAAAAAATTATTAAAATATTTTAAATATTATAAAATTTATTAAATTCAATAAAATAATTAATTTAACATAATTTTTAAAATAATATAATAATTTTTATAATTAAAATACATAAATTTTTAATACTTAATATGTATCTTAGGACACATATTAAAAATATTTTTTTGAAATTTACGAGAAGACGTTACGTTAATAACTCTTTTTATAAATTTTTTGGAAATTTTTTTTCTCAATTTTATATTTAAACTCATTTAATAAAATAAAATCTTTTCGGAGCCCTAAAAGTCAGTGGATAATAATTTTGAATTAATAACCATCCTCATGTTTGTTCAAACCAGCGATGAGATCAAATCCAACGGACGATGAAGAACCATGGAGTAGTCAAAGTTAACGTATAAGAAGGTTCGAGAAAACGACGCCACCAAACCAAAGTAAACATTTCACATTAACAAATCGAGGGGCGCCCATTTACTCTGCTTAAATGGAAAACAAAAACAATTAAAAAATCGAAACAAAGAAAATTAAAACCGAAAAGAGTCTGCACGGCAAGAGAAAGAGAGTTCGCTCCTCACAGACCCACGAACATCGCACGTTGAATTAAATACATTATAAACCCAGTGTCTGTTTTTCTTTCCTGTGAACGGAAAAACTGTTTTTTCTTTCTTCATGGGTTCTTCTCGTTTTCTCGCGCTTTCCCTCTGTTTACTTCTCGTTTTCGCTGATCTATGCATCGCTGTTAAGGTTCCCGGTTGGCTTAGTGCAAAAGAAAAGTATATTTTCTGTACACGTGTTGATATGGGTGCTTGTATACGTAAATGATGCGATAGAAAGGTTTAATCTTGTTCTTGGCTTGTGTTTTTTCAGGCAAGCATCCGGGCAGGGGTTGAAGAGAAGTGTCACTTTTGATCCTACACGTGTCACTCAGCTTTCATGGAGTCCAAGGTGCTGAAGTGTTTTCATTTTTTTTTCTTTTTGGTTTTTTTTTTTTTTTTTTTTGTGCTTATTGAATTTTCGATATTGTTTGTTGATCTTGATCCTCCAGNTTTTTTTTCTTTTTGGTTTTTTTTTTTTTTTTTTTTTGTGCTTATTGAATTTTCGATATTGTTTGTTGATCTTGATCCTCCAGGGCGTTTATATATAGAGGGTTTCTGTCACATGAGGAGTGTGACCATCTTATCGATCTGGTTTGGCAATTTTAGATTTCTTGTTTAAATTTTTTGTTTTGTTAATGGTTTGAAAATGTCAATCTGTTGCATGTTAGATTTTGGGAAAAATTTATAAATTGATATGAAATAGTTGGTGGGCTGCAAATGGCCTATTTATTCTATGTTTTGCTTATCTGGGTTTGTGTTAATTTGGTGCATTAGGCAAAGGATAAGCTTGAGAAGTCAATGGTGGCGGATAATGACTCAGGCAAGAGTATAGAGAGTGAAGTTCGAACAAGTTCTGGCATGTTTCTCAACAAAGCTCAGGTGAGCTATGTTTGATGATTTGATGCCACGGGCATGAAACTGGAAGATATTTATCCTATGTATTTGGTGCATGTAAATATGAGTAGAATAGGTTATAGTTTTATAGTGTCTTTTTTTTTTTCGAATTTTGATTTGCTGATGGGCGAATATTGACCTAAGTTCTAGGGCGTATCATGGGAAGAGTATAAGAAATATAAGAGGCTTAGGTTCTTCTGCCAGGAAAGCTACCATGCTAGTTTTTTATTAACCCCGTTTATTCAATGTGTTCTTCTTTTGTTTTAGTCAAACAACAGAAGAAAGCATATGAAGAGCCTCTGTAGCTGTAGACGGTAAAAAAGGTTCTATGCACTTGTGCTAATGGTGGTCAAGTATTAGATAATAGTTTCAGTTGGAGACACCATTCATGCTCTCACTGAAATGAATTTGTGAAATTTATGAAGCGTCAATGAATTGTTGCCCAATATCCATAATTTAGTACCTTGTTAACATGACCATAATTTGTCCTAGTAACATTGTTTTGGATCTTCTTCCTGCCTATTTACCATTTTAACATCTATGTTTTATGCTAAAAAAGTGTGATTTAATATCTATTGTCTTCATTTTGATTGAATACTCAATCTTGCCTGTGATAGGAGAAAATTTTAAACTATGAACTTTTTCATAAGGATTGCATGCTATTTTTTTAGGCAGTGATTTTAACAAAGTTTATGGAGTTGTAGCTAGTTATGAAATGCTTGTTGAAGCAGATTCTGAGACTGTAAGTGATTTCCATATATGTGAAGCATCTTAAATAGAGATTCTTAGTCCTGGAAGCATGGTTAATTTATGGAGGGATTTCTGTTTTTGATCTAAACTCCACCTCAATATTACCGTTCACTAGTCAAAACTTGCTTCCTTATGGGTTGAATGGCAGAGAGCTAACTCGTTAGGTTATGTTGTATGAAATTTGGGTTGTGACAATGAACTTATAAGAACAGGCTAAACACTTTTGCCCCCTCTTTTTTATGTGATTATGACTTTTTCTTAACTCCCAGGGTTTTATATAATCCGACATGTTCCGTTCATGTTTATATACTTCTAAAGCTTTCATTGGAGGTGGCATATTGATGATAACTGAAGCAATAGGTTACTGCAATTATTCTATCTGTTTTCTGAAATGTTCTATGATGGAAGCACTTTCTGGTTCTGAACTTATTAACTCTTACATGATGTTCTCTGTTTTCATCTCTGAAGGATGAAGTGGTTTCCGGTGTTGAGGCCAGGATTGCTGCATGGACTTTTCTTCCTGAAGGTCTGTTACATGCTCTTTACTGGTTTATTATAATTATTGTTATTATTACTTTTTGAATTCATGGAAAAGATTTTCATTTCATCTTTCTTCAACCTGGTCTTGTAATCAGAAAATGGGGAATCCATGCAAATACTGCACTATGAGAATGGCCAAAAGTATGAACCACATTTCGACTATTTTCATGACAAGGTTAATCAAGAGCTGGGTGGCCACCGAATTGCCACAGTTTTGATGTATTTGTCTAGTGTTGAGAAGGGTGGAGAAACTGTGTTTCCCAATGCAGAGGTACATAATTGCTAGTGACTGTAGCTCTCTGATGCTGTTTGATTTCTCTTCCCCCCTCTTCTCCACTTTCTTGGTTGCTCATGATCATTGGTGGTCTTCTTTTACCACATTTGGATTGCTCTTCGTTTCTGCATCTGCAGGGAAAATTGTCTCAACCGAAGGATGATAGCTGGTCTGAGTGTGCTAAAAACGGCTATGCAGGTTCTTTAATGAAGTCTCTCAAGCTTCTATATTTATGTGGATTTGTGACTTTGTTTACTTGAAACTTTTTTCTAACCAATTAAACTGATTCAACAGTCTTCAGATTCTCCGTAGTAATGGTATCTCAATTGTCGACTGAAAGAGAGATTAACATTTTAAATGAGTTGACAATATGGTATTATGTAGTAGTCTTGGCCTGCTTCTGAGGATTCAACTCTGAAACAGTGTTTTCTTATTATCATCTTTTTTCTTTTAAATTTTAATATTTAGTAATTAAAGTGCGTACAAGCAAGAGAATGTCATGATGTTGCAAATAAACTGGCTGTCACTAGTACAATGTTTAAAGGTGTGATTGATTTGCACATGAACCTTTTGACTTTCGATTTTTTTTTTTTTTTTTTGAAGAACCAAATGGATCAATAATTATATGTCATATTATCAGGATATTTGTTTATTTGCAATTAAACAAAATAATAGGTTCCTTCATTTTTCAATGACTTGGTTTCTGTATCATTTTGACTCTTTCTGCCTGTAGCTGGTATGAGTATTTATTACCTACTGATGGCTAGATCTGGAATGATGGTCTATCATTTGCGACTAACAGAATCAAAAGTTCTGAGAGTTAATTTAGAAATTTTACTTTCAATTCTGTTATCATGTATTGGCTGTATTCTAAATCGTATCTGATTAAAAGAAATTGTTTTAATTGCTTCATATAATTTAATCTTAATACAATTGTCATAAATGTTTAGCATTTGTGTTTCTGCTGTACGTTTATTGTTATTTTCTGAAAAAAATTTTCCGTCACTACTTGCAGTGAAACCCAGGAAGGGAGATGCCTTGCTGTTCTTTAGTCTTCATCCTGATGCAACTACAGATACGACCAGCTTGCATGGGAGTTGCCCGGTCATTGAGGGTGAGAAGTGGTCTGCAACCAAGTGGATCCATGTCAGGTCCTTCGACAAACTGGAAAAGCAATCTTCAAGTGATGATTGTGTTGATGAGAATCCCAGCTGCATTGCATGGGCGAAGGCGGGTGAGTGTAAAAAGAACCCTAGCTACATGGTGGGTACAGAAAGCTCTCCTGGATTTTGTAGGAAGAGTTGCAAGGCGTGCAAATCATCGTTATCGTCCTCATAGGAAATCCTGTTTCCAGTTTTTGCTCCCTGGTTCTTTACATCGAGGATGGAGAAAAAATCCCTTTATATTTGTATATAACATTGAGTTCTGCTGTTTAGGGAGCATGTATTATGAGATATCAAAATAAAAAATTTATAGCACTCATTGATTTTCTGACACAGCTAAGTGTTAACATATTGATACCGTCAATCCTTCTCAGCTTTTCGTTTTCAGCTCGTGTCGATGTCTGAAAATTGAAATTTTAGCTATTATGCATTTGGCACAAAATGTCTAGTCAGTTTATGCCTGTCATCACTGTAACAAATTATGGCTTGATGATCAAAAGGCTTTTAGTTTTAATGATTCAGCAATAATTGTTATCATATCCATGTCAACATCGGTGAAGCATAATTTTGCTCACTTTAAAATTAAACAAATAAATTAACAGAAACTAGATAAACCACATAACTCACCCAAAAGTACCTGAATAAGCTGCTAATGCAGGCAAGCAGGGAAGAGAGAGAGAGAGAGAGAAAGAGTTGTTGTGTGATGTCGTGTTAACCGTTTTTCAAAGAAGATGAAAATAGTCATGCAATTACTGTTAATTGGGAGCCAATAGCATGCATTTTATGCCTTCTCACTAAAACGTTTGATTTCTCTTTAAAAAAATATGCTTATAAAGGCTTGCAATTGCATCACCATTACATAATTCACTGCCATCACCATCTCACTCTCCTCTCTCCACCACCATTATCATTCAATGGGGAATTGTTGTGATAGATCAAGCGTGAAGAGGGGTCTTTGGACTGCAGAGGAAGATGCAAAATTACTTGCATACATGGCAAACCATGGAACTGGTAACTGGACTTTGGTTCCCAAGAAAGCAGGTTAAAACTTTCTTTACTTGACATATCCTTTCTTTCCATACTTAGAAACTTCATTATAGCACAGTTTTTTAATAAGAAAAACTACTCATTCCATGCATTATCATGAGTTTGGTTTTACAGGACTTAATAGATGTGGGAAGAGCTGTAGGCTTAGGTGGACTAATTACTTGAGGCCCGACCTTAAACATGACAGCTTCACTCCTCAAGAAGAAGAGATTATAATTAATTTTCATAAAGCTATAGGTAGCAGGTGAGCTTCAAGTTATTGCATTTGCTGCTTTTTCCTTCACATATTATTTGTTCTTTTCCTTTCTATAATCACTTTATCAATACATATTTCTATACGTAACTTAAGTTTTCAGATCTTTTGTCTATTTTTCCAATAATGTTAAATTAATAATCATCTGAAGCAACCATTGTGTTGAATTAATGCATTTCAAAGTTTCTATAGTTCAGAATAAGCTGCCACTCTCACTGCATGTCTCATCTTTCATTCGGAGAAGTTCTAGAAGATCCTGTGTCGTGATAACAGAACTTGATTAACTTCCAACTGGATTGACAACTGTCTAACAGCTTGTTTTTTCTTTTCTGTTACTGGTGCAAGTTGAATGACTTCTCTCTCTCTCTCTCTCTCTCTCTCTCTCTCTCTCCAAAGTAATTTATTGCTTTTGTGGTGCAGATGGTCTCTGATTGCTAAACAACTGCCTGGAAGAACAGACAATGATGTCAAAAACTACTGGAACACTAAGCTGAGGAAAAAGCTTTCCAGGATGGGAATTGATCCTGTTACTCATAAGCCCTTCTATCAAATCTTTTCTGATTATAGAAACATCAGTGGTGTTCCAAGTACTGGAAACCATTTCCGTAAAAACATTAACACATTATTGTCAAGACAAGAACCATCTTCAGTACTTGATGCGCTTCAAAACGTTAACATGATCATGAAACCTAAGGCTGCAGAGCTTGTTCAAGATAATGCATCTGTTACTGAAAACCCATCATGGGGCTTCTTTGCTCAGTTGCAAGTACACAACCAGGATACCATCCAACGACATTTCTTCACTGAAGTCACCTCTTCTTGTTCTTCAACATGTTCTAGTAATATAACACAATTGAGTGCACCACAGTCCCCCTCCTGCCAACCTTCTCAGGCTCAAATGGCACCGTCTTCTCCCTTTAGTTGGAGTGAATTTCTCATTGATGACCCTATTCTGAACATGGATACTCAGCAACAACTAGAGCATGAGCCTCAGGGAATGTCATCCTCGACTTTGACACAAGATGAAGTATCAGGGTGCAAGTTCAATAGCAGAAATGAGCATAACTTTAACAATGGTGAAAATAACAGTTTTGAGGCATACAACTACGAAGCTATCAATGGAAGTCAAGTGAACGAATATACTGATGCTTCTTCATCTTCCACAAGTTCATTTGTGGATGCTGTCTTAAGTAGGGACAGCGAGATGAGTTCACAATTATTTGCACTTTTGGATGGCTCTTTTGAATAATTAATGAGTGATTTTTCATGAACTTTGTTATGTTACACTGAAATTTAGAAAGATTGTGAGTTGTGAGAGTAATTACTTATGTAAGGCTGTGTTTTTGGGCATGTCAATTGTCAAGCAATCAAAATAAAATAATGTTTCCAATCATAGTACTTTTTTGTTTCTGAAAAACAGAAATATAATTTTTCTGTTTTAACTGAATGTTTGCATATCAGCACCAGAGAGATTCATGCAGCCTATGTTAGTCCAGGTCTCCAATGAGCGAGTGAAAAACTGATATTCTCAACAGTCTTCAAGTGATCCTTGGAAATAGTATCAACAACTTTGCGACAAAAATGAATCATACAGCTAATTATAGCATGCAAAGCATCCAGATTCAACCCCTGAATCCAAGGCCTCAGGTAAGCCTATTCGTTGGTACAAACGACCAAGCTCTAATAATTTTTTGATAAAGTTCAATAGAAGATTAGCCACAAAATTAGAAGGAAAAATAAAATCTCAGAGCCAACTAACCACAAGTTTAAGGGAACAAAGTGTAACCTTCAAACTGAAAACGGTTATGTAGTTGAGGAGAAACGTAAACGGAACCAAAGTGAAAGAGAAAGAGAGGTGGAGAACAAAGCAGTGATCAATGACAACATTGCAACGATCATCTGTTTCATTCAGGAGACAAGGCTCTTCAGGTCGCATTTGGAATGACTTACACATTCTGGATCCCAGGACTGGCCAGGCAGTTTCTGCCTCGCCGCCCAAGAAGCCACAAGAAAACCTTCACTCTAGCCTTGAAAGAAGGAGAGGGGATGATCTGCCTCAAGATAGAGTTGTTGATCCAAGTCCAAGATCACCCCCACCAGCTTCAAGATCAGACAACAACAATTTTACGGACCAAAAAAAGGCTCAAGGGTGTGGATTCTCAACACTTTTTGGACGATGTAGGAGGTAGGTTCCTTCGATTCCATTGCCTTTTTATTCATTTGTTGTTCTTTTACCATCTAAAGTTGTCCTTTGCTTTGGATTATAGAGCATAATGAAACATGACTATGCTGTTTATAAACTTTGAAATTCTTTGTTGAAGTTAGTAATTTTCATACTATTTTTGTCCATTTTATTTATCTTCTTGTCTAACAAATTTGATCAAATCTGTTATTCGATCACATTTAATTTAAAAGAAATCCTATATATTAGCATTATTAGTCCGTATCAGAGAAGTGCTTTCATATGATCAATATCAGAAAAGTTTCATGGTCTGTGAATCTCTTACGGATGGAGATTGATGTTGTTTATCAACCTCACAATTCTCCAGCATATACAAAATTAATAGCCCCTAATCCCTTCAGTTTCTTCTCAAATTTCAACCCATTTTGCAGCTTCTTTTAACGCCCTTTTCGTATGTTGAGGTTCTTAGATCATTTTCATTCTCAACATGGGAATGTGTCTGAAAAACTTAGCCAAATGTCAGGTGTTCCGTTATCATGCCAGGCTTTCTGTATACCAAATTTCTATTTTTCAATTTGAGAGAGAATATCTTTTACCAATATGTTCAAATATACTGACATTTGAAATTATCCTTAAGTTGTGAATACAAAATTAAATTAAGTTGTGAATACAGTCTTAAAGCTTCTTTACATACGAGCAGAGGCATACTAAGATGGGCAGGACCACCCATCTGCCATTAAAACGCTGAACTCGTCCACTCAATAATGCTAGTTTTCATGCTAGATTCTAGTACAAATCTTCAATCCATTTGTTCTCATTTAGCAATCTCATCTACTATACCATGCACATCAGCATGCAGGGCATAATCAACAAAAGATGGATAATGTTATCCCTGAAACAAATGCTAGAATGACAATCATCGTAGAACAAAAAAATAAGGTGTCATATTAAAGATTTTTCGTGATTTTTATTTCTTTCTTTCTTGCTCTCTCTTGATCAGTCTGTACATTCAAACAATTCTGTTAAAAAGAATAAGTAGACCTTCCAAAATTGATTTCCTTCTCCATATAAAAATGAAAAGAAAATATCTATTGCTCTCAATCAGCTCTTCACTGATCCTGAAACTCAAGGCATATTGTCATTCCCAGGATTTGAGAGACCCGTCGTCTATAAGCCAAGTTGGCCGTAATTAGAGTAGTCAATTTTGTTCAATCTAATACAACATAACATATTTTCTGGCAAGTTTTCTGCCTTGTTCTCCTGTTCCAAATTAAAAGACTGCGTAAGCCATACATCATATATGAATGTTGAGTGAAGAATAGAAATCAATGCTTTGGATAATGAAAGTCACCTGAATTGTCAGACCAAAATCGAAGATACAAAGCTTAAATCTGTCCTGAAATGCTTCAAAACCTTTCCGAGAGATGTAGCTGAATCTATGCATATCTATATCAATCTCAAAGTAGTTTCCTCCCTACAAGAGTTTTCCATATCAGAATTAAATACGAATATCACATGTAATCTTAAATTTCAAATAAGAATACCAAATCCATTTTGTCAAGAACATAAATTGTTGGAGAGTAGAAGAGAAAGTGGAACTGCAAGGCCACTCAGGGACCCACTACTCTGACTTGCAAAATATAAGAACATAAATCCAAGTCCTCGTTTTGCCTATAATTCAGATTTAGCGATTTGTACCTTTTGTTCCTTTATTATTGGTTCATGATGGCCCTGCAAGGCCACTCAGGGACCCACCACTCTGACTTGCAAAATATATGTAATAAATGTAAGCCTGATGTTGCAGTACTAACCTAAACCATCAATCTGATTTCACTGAATCATGCAAATTTTTTACAATATTCAGTTCGTACCCCTACCCAAACACGTGAAGCCCCCTTGTACAAGAATCCTCACCCGCTACACTAGGGCAGAAAAAAAAAAGTAAAGTACTTGAAAAGTATAAAAAGAGATTACCAAGAAAAACTCATGTTGAGGACGTGATAAAACAGGCTTTTCATTATATGCATTCAGAAGCTTCTTCTCAGTTGCACTTAAATGAAGATCTTCTACATTTGTCACTCGGCCCAACATTTTCAATCTTTCCCTACAAGGTGCAATTGTATCTAAAGGGAAACTTTTAACCCTCTCCACTTCATCGTTGATTATTTTCTGTCCATGAAGAAGAACACAGACACAAACTGGTTAATGAATAATTAATTGACAAAGGTGACAAATTTGGAAAGTCACACAAACACTGAGTAATGTAGTAACTTTCTACAACATAAAATTTAACGAAAAAGATCATTTAAACCCATTGCAAAACTCAGAAGCAAAAGATGAAAGGACCACTTACAATGATATTTTCTTGGAAATGAAGTGGTAACTCCTTTGAGTAACTTTCAGATAACTTGAAGTACAAAACCAAACTCATTCCTTCTCCATCATTTTCACTTTGAAAGACTGCAGCAGGATATAGCGGTATCTGAAGGTTTAAAAGAATCATCGTTTACTAAAAATGTTCAATAAGAAAGAAAAACAATATTTGTTTCCCAGTTGGCAGATAACAAAAGTAATAAAAACAACAATAACAAATAGAACAAAATATTCTCTTGTCAAGCAGTTGGACTTCATAACAAACACTCAATTGAACCAGAATAGTACTGCTCAACTTAGTTTGCAGCAACTATCAACTGGTAGTGAACATAATTTTGATAAACTCAAAAAGGACAAGTTTAATGGTAATCTCATTTGGTACAAAGGCTAAATTTTCAATCAGAAACATGTAAGACAACTTTAAGAATCAACTTCCATGCAAGAAGAGATAAAACAATAATAGTACCTGGACATTGACAACTAGTATAGAAGGAATTTCCTCTGATGAATCCACGACAGGAAGTTCCACAAAACGAGCTATGTGATCAATTTTCCGCGGAGATAAGAAGACATCAGCACCAAAGGGACAAAATGCAGCACAGTTAGGAGCAAAATCTTTCTTCTTATCCCTGTAATTATCAAATTAAGAGGATTCCATACCCAATTCAGGTAGCTAAAAGTGATTCATCGACATCATAAACAGAAATGAAGTACATTATAAAACAAGAATTGAAATATGGTGCAGTCTACCCAATTAAGTTGCATAAAAGTGGTAAAATTTCTAATAGAAGAGCAGGTTCTCACCTGAAATAGTTCTGTCCCCGGACTTTGAAAGTGTTAGGCCCAATAGGTGACCAACAATCAGGCATCTTCTTCTCTATGGGGCAACATGAAATTGAAGAACCGGCTATCGGTCTTTGTGTAAGTAGTCTGGGTGAAACTGTGACAAAAGAGGACTTGAAAATGAGATTCTATCCATGCATGTTGTACCATTACCATTCCAGTTACAATAACAAAAGTTCATTTTAAAACAGTGAATGATGTATTGAGAAAGGGTGCTCTCACCTAATGTTGGATTACAATATCCTTCCCTCAATTTAAAGGAAAGTTTTGAAAGTGTTTTCCACTTTGACCTCGGTGTGCCTGAACCTGACGATCTTCTCTTCTCTACATTCTGCTCCTTCTGATTCAAGTTGTCCCCTAATGAAGATTCTTTCTCCAAGCTATTAAGAGACATGAAATCTGCCAAATGAAAATAAACCTCTCTTGATTCCAAACCAATCTCACACTCAAAACTAGAAGAAGAACAAAGATAAATTGCAAAAACATACCATCATGAACACTGTGAAAATCATCATCGAATTCAGATTCGAAAACTGAACAAGAATCAAACCAAGCCCCGTCTACACTTCCTAAAAACAACAACAAACAAATCAAAAAATCAAGATTAGTCATCAACAACACAAGGTAAAAGAAAAAAAAAAAACCATCTCAGATTTGTTTATTAGAACCTTGAAGTACAAATGACTTGTCAAGTTTACGAGAAGAAACATGTCGACTTATGGTTTTCCGTCTCTTCAAGTTCTTCTTCTTCTTCTTCTTCAATATTAATCTTGAAACACAAGCTCCCATTAATAACTTCTATATAACTTTTTTTCCTCTCTCTCTCTCTCTC
>JANLJB010000765.1:0-35645 GCA_026212285.1 Bursera cuneata
GTTGATTAAAATTCCAAACTTGCTTTCTGCCTGATATTAGACCAAAACACGAGGGTAGTATTTGAAATTGTCCCATTTTTTATAGAATACCACTTTTCTTGAGCTTTTTTTGAGAAAGAGATATAAAGAGAGGGATAATATTATTAATACTGTTGAAAAAAGAAAAATTTATAATAATAGATATTAAAACAGTAGACTCCATTTGAGTTTTAATATGTAGCTAAAAAAATTTAATGTTCTAACCCTTTGCTCGATAACAAACACACTCAACAATATTCAACAATATCTCATAGTCTGTTTCGAGTGTTAAATTGTGTCAAACCGTATCTAATAAAGGGTTTCTAGTACTCAAATAAGTTATAACTTCAAAATTATTTCAAAGTGGGTCAAATTTTAAAATAGTCCACTAATGGTCTTTCTTTTTACAATAGTAAATATAATACATGAAAATACTCTTTTAAAGTTATAAAAAAAAAAAATCATTTAATTCGGTTAACGTTGGAGTTCTTTAAGAAAGCAAAATGAACAGGTAGAATTTTCAAAAGTTTTAATAATAAATTAAAAGAATATAATATCATTAATATAAATTTATTGAAAAGTGCCTCCAAAGACGCCCTTATTCTTCCCCACGAGTTTAAATTATAAATAATAAAAGTATTGGCTTTCTTTTCTTAAAAAAAAAAAGAAGACTAAAATAAAAAATAATTTTAATTTACTACACTAATTGGGTGGAAAAATAAATATATTTACTACACTTAATAATTATTTTTTTGGTTTAAAGTAATTATAGTGTGCTTTTCAAGGATAATCTTCTATCATGATAAGAATTGTTAATATCAAATTATTTGCACTAACTAATATATTCATTCCTCAAAGTTAAAAATCAAATAAAATATTTGTATTCTTCCGTTTGCTAGTACGTTAATTTGTCTTACCTTAAAAAATTAAATTAAATATGATAATAATAATTCTCTCTCTGTTTTTTTTTAACCGAGGTGTTTAAGCCAGTTTAAATATACATCGACTAATCTTCATGAGAGATTCAGACAATCACGACCCATTATCACGGTTTTTCACTTAAATCATGATACAATTTACGTATAAGAATATTCAAACCCAAAATTTCATTGTTCTCTCTTTCTTTTCTTAATCAAATATATAACCTTCCTAATTTATTTCTCAAATAATTTGCTTATAGTATACAATTTTTAAGCTATTGATTCGATCAATAAATTTAACACAATTAATTATATTAATTAAGACCAGCGATGGTGATGTATAGATGGGTTAATAGAAATAGTTTATAAGTCTAACGCTACTCATAAAACATAAATGATTAATGATCGTCATATTTGAGAATTCGTAAATATTAATTGGATTTAGTCTCACCATCAATGTAAGAACTTATGTTTAGATAATACCATTGTGCATCTTGTTGTTTTTAGTTTACACAATTAAATTTATATATTTTCAATTTATTTTGAAACCCTTATAAAAATGTAATGAAAAATTGAAACCTTTTTTTTTTATACATTATTTTGATATCCTGGTATATAAATCGACATATTTTTTTTTTAAATATAGTTTTTTAGTAAAGTGAACGCAGAAATATAAATATATCAAAGTAGGCGAAGTTATGGGTGAATTGATGAAATATTATTAATAAAAAATGGCACCTTTTTTTAAGTGCATTATGACTATTAAAATTTATTTTTCTACAGAATTTATTTGGGAAAGTATGAGAAATGACCCAAATTTATGGGATCCTTTGAAAAATAATCAAACCCTAAGATTTTCTTATTTTTTTAATCAAACCAACATGAATGACAGTTATACCTTTTTATATAATATATCTATCTTTTCTCCCATTCGTCGACTATCTGAGGAGTCTGATGATGATCCGATGACTTTCTGATGATTGTCCACAAGTCTAATCACTGTCCGACCAGTTTAATGACGATCCGACTATTGTTTGATAGGTCTGATGAAGGTGTAACAATTGTTCGATAAGTTCGATGACGGTCTAACAACTATCCATCAAGTTTGATAACTTTTCGACGACTATATAATAATTGTTTGATGAGTCAGGTGAGGTTCGACAATTTTTCAGTGATTGTCTGACAAATTTATGACGATTATCTACTGATTGGAGGGGTATACTAGTCATAAAGCTAAAAATAGGTAGACAAAATAAATAAATCATTAGGATTGATTATTTTAAAAAAGAACCCCTGATTTCGGTTTAAAGTAATTATAGTGTGTTTTTCAAGGATAGTCTTGTTATCATGATAAGAATTGTTAATATCAAATTATTTGTACTAACTAATATAATCATTCCTCAAAGTCAAAAATCAAATAAAATATTTTTATTATTCAGTTTGCCAGTACCTTAATCTGTCTTACCTTAAAAATTTAAATTAAATATGATCATAATAATTTTCTTTTTTTTTTTAACTGAGGTATCCAGACTAACTTAATCGCACCTCCACTAGTCTTCGAGAGAGACCAGAGTAACCACAATCCACTGTCACGGTCTCTCATTTAAATCATGATATAATCTATATGTAAGACATGATATAATTTACGTATAAGAAGAAACAAATCCAATACCCAATTGTTCTCTGTTTCTTTTGTTAATAAAATATATAACATTTTTAATTTATTTCTCAAATAATTTGCTTGTGTTATACAAATTTTAAGCTATTTGATTCAATCATTTGCTTGAGTTTCATCAATTACACTTGCTATATTAATTAAGATAAGTGATGCGCTGTATAGATGGATTAATATAAATAGTTTATAAGTGTAACACTACTTATAAAATATAAACCATCAATGATTGTCATATTTGAGAATTCGTAAATATTAATTGGATTTAGTCTTACCATCATAAATAAGAATTTATGTTTAGATAATACCATTGTGCATCTTGTCATTTTTAGTTTACACAAAATTAAATTTATTTGACTCCAATAAATTTATATATTTTCAAATTATTTTGAAACCCTAATAAAAATGTAATGAAAATTTGAATCTATTTTTATACGTTATTGTGATATCCTGATATATAAATCGATATATTTATTTTTAAAAAATATAGTTTTTTCACTAAAGTGAACATAAAAATATAAATATATCAAACTAAGTGAACTTATAGGTGAATTGATGAAATATTATTAATCAAAATGGCACTTTTTTTTAAGTGCATTCTGACCATTAAAATTTAATTTTCTACACAATATATTTGGAAAATTATGAGAAATGGCCCAAAATTATGGTGTCCCTTGAAAAATAACCAAACCATAAGATTTTCTTAATTTTTCTAACCAAACCTATATGAATGACAATTATACCCATTCTATATAATACATCTCTCTTCTCTCTCATTCTCGACCATCCGAGAAGTGTGACGACGATCCGAAGACTTTTTAGTGACTGTCGGTAAGTCTAATGATTGTCCGACAAGTCCAGAGATGATCTGACTATTGTCTGACAAGTCTGATGAAGGTTTGACAACTGTTCGATAAATTTGATAATGGCCTAACAACTATTCATTGAGTCCGGTAACTTTTCGATAATTATATAATAATTGTCCAATAAGTCAGGTGAGGTTAGGCAAATGTTCGACGACTATCAGATAAATTTATGACGATTTTCTACCTATTGGAGGGGCATAATAGTTATAAAGCTAGGAATAGGTAGACAAATCAAAGAAATCATAGAGATTGATTAATTTCTAATTGACCCCTTAATTTTGTGTTATTTGTTACAATTTTCCAATACATAATTTGGAAACAACTATATATAAGGAATGGAAATTTATAGATTAACATTTTGTACTATTCTAGATCTTATCTGTTTAATCGTGCAAGAAATAAACAATTATAAGTTGATTAAAGAAATAATGAAATCAAATTCAAATGAATAAACGTATATTATATTTAAATTGTACATGCAAGTTTGTATGATTAATTTTCGTTTCTAATTTGTGTTTCGTATTCAAAAGTATAATTTTATCCTTCTATAACGGCTACAGCGGAAGGTGATTGGCCAAGGGTTGATTTATAAAAAACAGTCGAAATCTACACGATATCTTCTATTCTCTCTCGTGGCAAGCATGTTGGTATTTCAATTGAGACAAACAACTTTTACTCCGAATGCCCCACGCGCATGACAGTCTACAGTGACACGTTGCCATCACTTAACCGCTCACAAATCTACACGCGCTAAAATCGCGAGTGACCGAACTCTGATGTGAAGAAATCCGTAGAAAGAGTGCTTTTGGCTTGCACGACCCGTAAAAAGGTAACTGTTGATGACAGCTGGATACGAATTCTCTAAATTTCGCCGGACATTACAGAGTTGAAATCACCTGCGTTAAGTATCATTCAAATCAATCAACTTAATCGAATAAAGTCAGGCCACATGTCATCTAAATAATGTCAAGGATCAGATTGATGCGGATCATAGAGTTACGATAGACCTTGGAGTAGAGAATAATTACAAGCAATCTCAGAAACAAGTAACAACGCGAACCTACAAACCGCCAATTATTGGGCAAGCGAAATATAAAAGAAAATATCTCTGCAATTTATTTCCCATTTAAGTTTCGATTCAGTTCAGAGCAAGAGCCGACCGCGGCTCTGAAATGTATATGAAACGGAGCGTTTTGCTTATCAGCTGGGAAAAGGTTGAAGAAGGCGAGTGGGAGAAGGAGAGATAGTCGTTCGTCTAAACGGTTACGCCGTCCGTTACTTATTACAGAGAGTATTTGAATTTCTAATAATGGAAGTGTCAAGATAACGGTAATTAGAGCATTTGAATTTCTTTTTACAGGTATTCTCGTGCTATATCAATGACAACGGAAAGAGTGATGAACGACAACGAAGCAGCATCAGCGGTTATGATGACGCATAGCAGTGGCGGAAATCAATGTGAAGTGGAGTTCGCGAGATGCGAGTGCTGTGGACTGACAGAGGAGTGTACGCAAGCTTACATTGCACGTGTGAGGGAGCGGTTCGGAGGACGGTGGATTTGTGGACTGTGTACGGAGGCAGTTAAAGACGAGAGTCGTAGGTCGAAGAGAGGTATGAAGATCACTACCGATGAAGCTCTGAATCGTCATATGAAGTTCCATCAGAAGTTCCGATCATCTAGTCCGCCGTCAAATCCAACGGAGGATTTGATATCTGCAATGAAACACCTGCTTCGACGATCCTTGGATTCTTCTCGAAAGGTTAAACGGATCGCCTCCGCCATCGTTCGTTAATTCATCTAAAACCTGTTTTTCTACCTTATCAAGCTGACGAATTCAATCCAAAAAGGTGAGGCGATTGACCTCTGATTCAATCTAATAAAATTTATGAGCCAAAAATTGTATTACTTGTTAATGAACAATGTATGTCCTCCTAATCTATGAACTTCATTTTATTGCTTTCATTAAGGCATCAAGTCTTAGGCCCAAGATTACACAGAGTTGCATGGATCACTTTTGCCTTGTGTGGGCTAAGAGATTCAGACCTGCATCTGTAATGTAGTATAGGTTTGCTTGGCAGAGCCGCAGAGGCTTCTGAAACAGTAAACGCTAGATAAAATATCTAAGTTGACGAGAGTCGTCTGACACATATTTAAGATTGGTTAGAGCTTCGTTTGGTAGGAAGACAGAAGACTTTCGTTTCTCGTCATTCAATTGAAAAGAATCGGTCGACCCAGTCGTATGCCTAGTTGGGCATATACCATATAAATAACTACAGTTTCTGAAGTTGCTAGTTATTGTATAAATAAAAATATTTAATTCAAACATTATTATAAAATTAGGAGTAAATTCATGACCTCCCTGTCCACAAGGAATATTTGCCTCTGCTCATACCAGTACCATTTTGTTGTTGGATCGATAATCATCCATTCTTCACTGGATTAACATTTTCTTTATTATTGCAACATTTTTTTTATATTATATATGAAATATAACACATGCTGTATCACAAATAATATCACATCTATAATATTAAGATATCTTTTATTAAGTGATAATTAATTATGTCAAAATCAAATATCATATCTTTATATGAATTAACTAATATTTTCCACCATTAATATTATAAATGCTGGGTGGTAGGATGACTGGTAGTTTTACTTTAGGCAACCAACATACAATTTCTATAGTGGCACTAGACTGGTAGTTTAGGCTACAAAGATAATTAAATTGGTTAATACTAGTGTATATGGGTTTGTGTCAGAGTGGGATGACCTATGCATTGCCCTGTCTTTCATGGTGGTTGGATATTATGAAGGTGGAATTCCCCTGTTTGTTTCCATTTGAATGAACATGAGTTAAAACCTAATTAAAAGCATCTTGGATGGCGACAATTGAGGAGGGGTAGATCATGTTCTTATCAGCTTGGCTGAAAGATACTTAATCGAAAAGAAATATTAGGCGTCTCTGTCCAATGATTTGGAGATTTGACAATAGGCTCATTAAAAAAGTAAAGGCAGTTAAACCAACCCCAAGTTTCTTCGTCAAGCTCCCTCTTTTGTCTTTGGTGCCTTGATTTTTCAGCCTACAATTATACTATGAATCTGGTCTCTCTCCTTGATTAGTAGTATTTGACCAAAATACATCCGTTTATAATATATTGTCATATTAATGTGTATTGATCAATATTTAATCATATAATCCCTTTAACCTATTAAAACAAACTTAAGTGGGGATTATGGAAATCTCAGCTCGTAGGCACAGCACAAGTTCTTTTGTCGTTCTCCATATCAAAGGCCTAGGAATGTCTATCATCTATTTATAATTAACAAAATCCAATTCTTCTATTCTACAATTGGTCTTGAATGGTACTGTCGAAACTAAACTGTTCTGCCTGATTGCAAGCAATAATTAGGCAATTGTTAAAACTTAAAGCATTTTGATGAACTGAAAGAATGAAACTCAGCATTCACCTCATTTATAACACTGGGGGCCTCTCCCTGTCTCCCATTAACCATAAGTTATGCGCCCAAGGTAGAATTTATCAGCTTTGAATTTTTTATGGACATCCACGAAACGGTGGGCGAATTTCTCCCTCCAGTACAATTTTTTTTTTTCCCTAGTTGTACTGCAAATTTCGGGGTTCAGCTTTCTTTATTGCAACGCCATTTTCATATAATTACACAAATGCCACTCCAAAAAATATTTTGCAAAATTTTCATTGGCTTATAATATTTTTTAAGTTTTTGGTGACTTGTAAGTTACGAGGGACTGAACTTATCTTCAACTATAAAGTATATAAGGGTTCAAAAATTCATGCATGCCAATGCCAATTGTAATAAATAATATTAAAACTGAAAAAAAATAGTAATAATAACTTGCTTTTGTTTAAAAGTTATTAAGTTATTGTACAAATTAAAAAAAAAGTAAAAGATAAAAGGAAAGACGTGAGAAAGTGATGCATAGCATAACAATTATTCGTTTGGGCCTTAGGGGTGATTGTCGACCCAGCTAAGTTAAAGAGAGCATGATTAACGAAGACACGTAAACAAACAGAGAGAGAATACTTTACCCATACGTAATTATTGACCGTGACACGTATTCTATCATTTATTTATTTCAACAAATCGTTTTTCTTATTTTTAAATTGGTTTTGCCTTGTCATCTCCAAACCAGTACAACTCTCAACTACACGGATCCTCTCGGACACAAAAATTTTCATTTCCCCGAAACACCCCAAAGAAACTAACGAAATTTCTTAAAATCCCATGTCCAAAAACCGTAAAAAGAATCACCTGTGAGGGTAGTATCGGAATAAAATTTTATATGTCCAAAAAGTTGTACACTGTACTACAAAGCCATGGCAGTACTACTACCTCTTCTTGTAGTAGGAAGCTTCTTAATTTGATTTGATCGAACATCTTCAGCTGTTTTCTCTCGAAACTCTCTGAACATCAGCCACAGCCAGCCAAGATGATGCACATGACCTTCTACTGGGGCCGCTCCGTCACCCTCCTGTTCGACTCCTGGAAGACCGATTCATGGCTCACCTACGCTTTGACCCTCCTCGCCTGCTTTGCTGTCTCCGGATTTTACCAGTTCTTGGAGGACAGACGGCTGCACCTGACTCGGACCGGGGCCACGAATCCGACGGACGTGGAGGTGCCGTTGCTGCAGAAGAAGGTGGCCGGAAAGTTAACGGCGGCGAGGATTGGTGGGACGGTTTTGTTTGGGGTGAACTCGGGGTTGGGGTATCTGCTGATGCTGGCGGTCATGTCGTTCAATGGAGGTGTGTTCCTGGCCATCGTTTTGGGGTTGACGCTTGGGTACTTGTTGTTCAGGAGTGGTGGCAATGAGGAAGTTGCCGACAGTCCTTGTGCTTGTGCATAGTGAAAGACTCTCTCTCACTTTTTCTCTTTGTAATTGTATCGTCTCTGTACTGGACTACTGGGTCTCCGTCTGGCTTTGGCTTGTTTGTTGTATTTCTTTTGTGTTTTTATAAATATAAACTTGTAACTATTAATTTCTTTTTGGCAAGGAAATATGAGATTAGCGCCTGGGTGGGTTCTATTTTCCACTAGATTTCGGGTTAAATTAACATGAAAATTAGTGTTTTAAGTTAATTAAAGGACGAATCTTATTTAATCGAATATCTTTGGCGTTTTGTGAAGGTCAGGTGGGAAACCCAACCTTTGAGAGGTTGATTGGGGCATTAGGCAACTTGGGGAGAAAGTCTTGGTTGGGCTGGGACCTTCCTTATCAGATTAAGGGCTTTACTTTGGGCCACTACATAAAACTCTTATCAGATTTAGAAGCCAGTAATGGGATTATGGTTTTATTAATTCACATTCACATCATTAATCTAGTGCATTTACCTTCAAGACTCCTGATGTTTAATAGTTGTGTTGATGAGGGCAGGTTGGACACTTTGCAACATCACAAACTTCTCACACGTTGTCCTATGATCATATCAACGGGCCACTGTGCCGAATTGGAAGCCCACTTTCCAATCACTCCAGTCTCCACTTAATCAACAATTATCAATGGCAGGGTCCAAAATTAAGAAGACTCAATTTCACCAACAAGTCCAAGACAAGAAATCATTGTCAATTCCGGAAAGTAAGCGCAAGCCCAAACCATATAATTAAAATGATTGCACATTAATCATCTACATCTGCAATTCATTATTTTATAAATTGACAAAGGCTTTCCCCTAGATTATCATCTAGGAACGTTACAATTTCTCATCATCCTCTACTTGGAGGTGGGTATGATGGTGAGTACAGAACTAAAATTGGCAAATGGGAAGATCAATTCTACAGACTACTCCAAAACTATACAAATTTTATTGTTTATGCATAGGCCCCGTCGCCAGTAATTTGATTCTATTCTTATTGAACAATGAGATTCGTTCACCCTCACCTGCAAAGTCATAATGCAGCTCTCATCTTCAGAGCAGGCAAATCCTTTTTTCACCAAAAGGGATTGATTTGCGTACTCTGAGAGGTCCCATCTATTCGACGAACCCTTAAAGTCAATAGCTTGAGTTGTGGAGATGCCCCAAATATCTTTTTCACAAATTATCACGCACATAATTCTTATGTGCGTTTACATAGATGAAAATATTTCCAAGTTATTCGGCTTTGCTTAAAAAAGAAGTCTCTAACTTTTTCATATATCTTATATAAAAGTGATAGTGATTGCAATAAATCTGAAAAACAATAATCTTTAATCAATTCAATTAGCAGGTGTGTTCAAGTCTGCAGAGTAGATGATGTACCAAACCATTGAAAAAGAAAAGGAAAGATCTTAAAGCCCATTTACATGGCACACTAGTCGTTTGAAGTTGATGAGATTATTACTGTGAATCTTGGCAATGAGTTTATATTTACCTACTGGCTGCTTGGTAGTAACATACACCGCCACCACCAGTGGGTGCTTGTTGAAAACTTTTTCTCATATTATGGCAATAATGTAATCAACTTGCTGCAACTTTTCTTAATTGTTAAGAGTTCTGCCTTCGATTGAGACAGATGGGTAGGTGTTTGTCTATTCTCAACATGTTGATGATTAAAAAGTTCTATTCAGGTTAGGTGTCTGTCTATTCTTAATTTTGTAGATTGAACTAAAAGTTAAAAAGATCCAACATCTTGTATTATTGAGATTGAAAGATTGATATATACAACTTTTAAAATTAATTTAAACATTTTTAAAGCATTTTGGTAATTGCATAACATAGATGAACAAAATTGTATATATTCATTTCAAAAACCCTTCTACTTACAATAACCTGCAGATAAAAAGAAATTATATATAACACAAACTTATTTAACAAGTATATAAATGATATGACATGCTATTTCACCTTCGAGACTTCTCTCTTTCTGGAGGTGTTAAGATACTATAACTAAGTTTATGCTTTACAGATTAGCCAATTCAATGCTAAAGAAGCAGAAAATAAACTTTCTTCAATTACTTTTTGTAAATGCTTGTTGGATCTTCTTGCCTTCAGATTTCCAACATTTTTTTTCCAGCATTTTCTAGATGCTGATGTAGTTTTGGAAGTAATAAAATGTGCACTCTTAGTGACACATTATTGTCTCAACTATCCCTCCTTTTCCCTGTGATGATTTGGAGAGTTTAAAGTGTGTAAAACTCTCTTATACAAAGCAGTATCCGAGTAAGTTATGAGAGACACTGGAAGCTTTATCCTGTGTCTCCAACCGAGATGGTTATTTTTCCCATTCTCTTCTCTGGAATCTTTTCCTTCTTTACTTGTTAGTGCTTTCTCGTTTTCAAAATACTCTTGGCTATCATTTTCATTGGGCACCACATACACAAATGGTCCAGTAAATGAATCTTCAAAGCCCTGAAGGGACTCCAAGACCTTGACCACTTCACTCATTGGGGGTCTAGGCTTTGGGTGGTGGCTCAAGCATTTGTATGCCAGTGCAGCTGCCTTTTGAGCTCCCCTGGCAGAAAATTGTCCTTCAAGTCTTGGGTCTATGACTCGCTCAAGCTTTCTTGGGTCCTTTAATAGTGGCCTTGCCCATTCTACAAGGCTTTGCTCTCGACTTGGGCGGGTGTTATCCATCGACCGTTTACCCGTCAACAACTCTAGCAGCACTACTCCAAAGCTATACACATCACTCATGGTTGTCAAATGACCTGGAATTTGGATATTGAATTGGGTTAGGTTTCATCCTCTTCGGATGGGTGAAAATAACAATTTAGGAATTTCTAAAGTCAGATTGAGGCTTCTTCTTTAATAGATTTCTTTGATAGAAGAAGTTCCTTGAAGCGATGAAACTAATGGACAGTGTATTATATTTATGTACAAAGTTGAAAAGTAAGAGTTTAGGCATGTATGAAGCAGCAATTCAAGGGGCAATCAAACACATTCAATGGTTTTTTTATTAGACAAAGATGAGATCATCAGAAGGGATTCGCGTACCAGTCATGACATATTCAGGGGCAGCGTAACCTTGAGTGCCCATTACACGTGTTGTCACATGCGTTTCTCCTCCTTCTGGACCATCCTTGGCAAGCCCGAAATCTGAAAGTTTAGCAGTATAATCCTGCAGATTAAAGGACGAAAAAGGGTCTTGAATCAGAAGCAATTTTATATTTTGCTTACGTTCTTCAGAATTTTGACTTGAAGAGTATTGTTAACGTGACATAACGGATGATACCAGCATTACATGGTAGCCTATAACAAAATGACAACAACAAGAGCATGGTTATTGACAGAAGATTGCAAGCTTACAGAGTCCAATAAAATATTTGAAGTTTTGAAATCACGGTATATGACAGGTTTATCGTCTTCGTGAAGAAAGGCTAGGCCCTTGGCTGCCCCTAAAGCGATTTTCATCCTGGTTGACCATGGCAAGGCAGCCGAATATCCTGCATATTGACAAATAGGCACATTAGGTAAACAAAACTGCCAAAATTTCCCGCAATTATTCTAGAAGATGGTTCATGAATTTGTCTAACAGAAGCTTAGTCAACTCAAATAATTAACAAAGTTCAAACTTCCCCAGTTACTGCAGAATATATATTTAGAGGAAAGAAATGTCTAGATACAAACTACATATGCAACAAAAGATTTATGAACAGTGATTAATATTATTGTTTGGTCAAAATCTTGAGTGAGATTTCATATTTGTATATTCAATTCTCACCATGCAATTATTGAAGTTCCTTCTATTAATGCCTCCTTACACTTGTATATGCATAACCTTGAAAATGATATGATAAAGACATAAAATAAGGAGACAAATTGAGAATTACATACTTCTAAATAGTTGATTTTCTAAGCTGCCTCTTGCCATATATTCATAAACCAGAAGTCTATGCTCCTCCTCCCAGCAGTATCCGATCAACTTAACAAGATGCGGATGCCTCAGTTGTCCAAGAAATATTATCTCCGCCTAAGAAAAATGTAAAACAAAAGCATCATCAGTACTACACTTTGAGTCAAGCCAAGTATATTACATTTGTTATTTCACTCCTGTCATCTCGAGAAGCTAATAATTCAAAAGCTGATAATGAGAATATTGGCCTGTATATAGACTTTTGAAGAACAAAAAAAAATATATAACTCAAGAGACAAGATTTCTCCATAGAATTTACCATCCACTCTTTATGGCCTTGCATGCCATCCAAGTTGAGTGCCTTAACGGCCACAGGCTGAGCCTTCAACCCTGGCTTGAGCTTGTCATCAACAAATCCCTTGTACACTGGTCCAAACCCACCTTGACCAAGCATATTACTCCTCGAGAAATTTGCTGTTATTATTCTCAGCTCCGCAAGCGTGAATACGTGAAGCTTTGATCCAATGAGAGAATTGGAGAGATCATCAGCCGACATAGGTGAGCTGGGGTTGCTTACATCCGAAAGAGATAGCCTCTGAAATGAAGTTTGCTTCACAACTTGTTTATCGGACACAGGCAAGGTGGAAATGTTACTCTTGTAACAACTTAAGATGACAGATTTCCACGAAATCTTCTTCTTCACAGCCATCTTGCATCAATTCTATGTACAATTATCCAATCGAACTTGTAATCGTCTTCTGTGCAAAAAATCAATGAAAACGATCAATCTTCTTTTCATACATGCATAAACTTTGATGCCCTGAAGCAGAATGGGAGATCATAGAAGATGAATATGATCAGATGATTGAATCATCTTTTTGTTGTGGGGAAAACTTGTTTCTAGGCTGAGAGCTTTTTATAGTTCATACATTCACCTACTACACTCCCACAGCGCATACTCATAGAAAAGTTCCAATGACTTTTGCATCCGTCACGACTTTGTAGTACACACAATAATTAAAAAAAAAAAAAAAAATAATAATAATAATTTAATCTAAACCAACAAGTTACAAGATATGTTTATAATTTGAAGAGTAAGAGCCTATTGCTTAATAATTTCAGGATCCAAATTATGCTTTTCATTTTATTTATTTTTTATTTTTTTCCTATATATTAATTAATCTTATAGGACATTTTATCCCCTTTTATCGGTGCAGAAAATGGCCACTTGCATATGCTTGGTTTGAAAACGAAATTCGGTGCTAAATTAATTCAAATGAAGGTGGTAAAAGGTCAGGATCATATTTCACCAACTCACAAGTACAAAATTATAAAGAATTCCTTATAAGATCGTACTGTATCATTCATGATGTGCCTTGTCATTGTGCCATGCAATTACAAGGAAAACTAGCCGTCTTCTAGAACGACTTGACCCTAACAATAAAAAAACATATTGGCGAGACACACATGTACACTTGCAGTAATTAACCGTTATCTTTTTGCAACATAAAATATAATTCTTTCCTATTCAACTAATGATAACATTTGACGCATTCATCATCAATTTACTATGAAACATAGCTAGCGCAATAAGTTTTGTTGTACGCAACATTAGTTGATTATCAACATCAACAATGGCGATGCTGTAGAAGCAGCTAAGCTTAGTCTGTTTGGTGCTGTAGAAGGGCATGGGGGCATTGCAGATCATTCCACTGTACATGTTGTTCAGAAAGGTCAAAGGAAAAGGGTGAACAAATCAATCTACTCACAACCACCCTTCTCCATCACATCAGCATTATCTAGCTAGCTAGTTACCACTCGCAACCCCCTGATCATTCTTAGATTAAGATAGACATATGTATTAATCACGTCATTTATACATTCATCAGATATTTTCAAAACGTAAGGAGAAAATCTGGTTAAATTCGTGAACGTCATGATTCTTCATGGTCCAGAACTACGACTCTTGGTGCGATTCATGCATGGCAGCATTTTTTATTCGCGATAGCTTAGTCAAAAATCTGGTCGGACACCTATATATCTTTTCTGCCATCATATTCAATAATTGTCAATTGAAATGAAGTCCGCTGCCATTAGGTAAGTGAAACTAATAAAACTGTATCTGTGCAATATGCAGACTTGTCGTCTGGTGTCCAGTCTCCATACACAGCCTTTCTCGTTCAGCACACATGCATGTAGCAGCCTGCAATTCACACTATTTTAATAGCGCATACCTACTAAGTGGTTGCCATTTGTCAATCAGGGTCTCCTTCTTCGTGTTTCACGGAATACTAAAAGCAACGCCTTGTCCCGAACGCAGAAATGTGCATGCATGGCTCCAATATCCATGCCCGCTTCTCTCTTCTTATCACTTTCTCTCCGAAACCATCGGAGGAAATTTTTATAAATTTATAATATGATGATTGAATAGCCACCGTCTTGATCATTTATTTCTTATATTGGAGTTCCTTAAACATGCCACGAAAATGATTGGTTTGATCGATGATTGATATTTTGTTGCATTAATTTTATTGTTGGACACGACCTCGTTCAAAGTTTCCAAGATATAGACATAATAAATAAAGTATTATTTTAAATTTCAAAGAAAATTAGGTAATTATTAGGTTTGTTTTGATTCTTATTCTCTCGATCGAGAATGGTTCACTGAATGGCAGCATGCAATAATAAATGAATAAATATAACAAATACAGATCCTTTTTTCTTTTTCTTCCTTCCTCATCAATTCTAATATCATAGACTTAACGTATGCCCTCCTCCAACGATGTATAGTTATATTATTTTAATAATTAATTTAACTTTAAAATTATATTTTTTATTACAAAACTTATTGAATATATTAAAATAATTAATTTAACTTAATTTTCGAGATAAACTAATAATTTTAATTAAGAAATTTCATATTTTTTTAGATCTTAATATATGCTCTTAAGGTTCACGTCTTTTTTTACTTCATATACATATAAATATGCATGGATCTACTATATGAAGACTTATAGTTACATTTTGCGGAGAAATTATATATAGCTTGATCAATCCAAAATTCAATAATTTAATATGAATATGATGTTTAAACATTAAAAATTACTGACTATTTGATTGTACGTGACTAATTATATTATTACAATTATTGATTAATTATGGCAGCATGGTTGATCACATTTCAAAACTTTTGAAATTGAACCTCCAAATTACAATTCAAAGAAAGGGAGAGAGAGAGAGAGAGAGAGAGAGAGGATGCTTCTAGAATGGACAAAAGATTTTACTACAAATTCTAGAAATAGCAAATCGATACTTTATGGCAAACATCTTACAACATGTTTATATTATATGTTCTCTAGTGATTGGTCGATTAACCAAATTGTGTGACCTCAGCAAAAAGAATGATGAAAGAGCAAGCACCATGCACATAAACGACTTCTGTTTGCTTTGGGCTCCTCGTCCAGGCCTTGCTTGATCCTGCAAAGTGCAAACCAACCTTTTTGGGGCTTAAGTAGTCCAATTCTATCCATATTTTTCAGTCCAATTTTAATTCTAGCAAATAAGGTGACCTTTTAGAAAATAATTTTGAATCTGAAAACTAATTGAAGCGCCATTAGATGCATGATATAACTTTTAATCTGATCTATATATCTATAGATACCGCAATTGACTGAGAATTCATGACTTATAAGCCATAAACAATCTTGGGTTAAATAGAATTTGGGAGCATCATGTTATGGCATTATGCATAGAGGTAGCACCAAGTCATGCCAAGTTTCAGAAGATGCATGCATTAATTTGGGCACAAAAAGGTGTCTATTTGCGATTTGGAGCCCTTAAAAAAGAGAGTTTGGTGAGTTGGCCACCACCATCCAAACAAAATGGACCAACCAAACCAACCCAACCCATCGGTCTCTATTTCTTCGCAATTTCCATAGAGTTCTCTTTAATTTCTAAACCAATTGATAGTTCACCACTCACTCTCACACACTCTCTCCTCAATTAATATGCATCTAGCTACCATAATGCCTCCCATTTCCTGAACCCAATTGTCAAACCCATGATGCCATTACATGGAGAAATTAAACCCACCAACCACACCACGCATAATTTAACTTACCATAATAAGTAACAAATCTCCTAGATATTATTACATAATCGTTTTTCTAATTTTGGTGTTTATTTTAGAATAATATTAAATCAACGTCCAATTTCTACAATTTGATGTGAAACAATTTCGCTGCATACGTAAAATTAATTTTTTTAATAAATAAAATGATAACTACTCATTCAATAATTTTTTTACGTTATATTGTATATATGGATAAAACTAAACTTAAAAGTTCATCAAGAATAAATAATAAGATCCATAATTCCACTAACTCTCTATCCTCCAACCCCTCCCCTCAAAGAGTCATATATGGTAGCCGTAGAGCATGCACTCACTTCTAACATTAAAAAATAACTAGGAATCCTCTGAACTAATCTTCTTAGGTCGACAACTTCTCAACTTCTCATCTCCATTAATTATCTTTCACAGAATTCCAAATCTTAATTTTCTCCTTCCTTGTAGTTTCTCTACTCCTTGCTCAAAAACCCACCATGGAATGACCTCAGTTTTCCTCCATGGCGCCCTCCTTTCCCAGCTTGGTTTCGTTATACAGCGTTTACCTTCGTCGCTGCTTCTCCTCCTCCGGCCTCTCGCCGCAAACTGTTGACATAATCGATGGAACCACCATGCACTTCTGGGGTCCCAAACCCGACCAACTAACGGCTCAAAAACCTTCTTTGGTTCTCATTCACGGCTTTGGCCCGGCTGCTATTTGGCAATGGCGTAGGCAGGTCCAGTTCTTTGCTCCTCACTTCCATGTCTACGTTCCCGACCTAATATTTTTCGGGAATTCTACTACCAAGTCGAGGGAGAGGACGGAGGTTTTCCAAGCGGTATCTGTGGCCAATTTGCTTGAGAAGATCGGTGTGAAGAAGTTCTCGGTCGTGGGGACGAGCTATGGCGGGTTTGTGGCGTATCACATGGCGAAAATGTGGCCCGACAAGGTGGAGAAAGTGGTGATCGCCAGCTCCGGAGTGAATATGAAACGCGGTGATAACGAGGCGTTGCTGAAGAGGGCAAAGCTAGAGCGTGTTGAACAGCTTATGTTGCCTGAAACGCCATCGCAGTTACGAGCATTAGCAGGCTTAGCTGTCTACTACAAGAAGCTCAGCAATATCATTCCAATCATTCCTGATTTTTTCCTCAACGATTTCATCCAAGTAAGTTATTCAGTCTTCTCCATCGACGACAAATTATAAAATAATTAATTAATTTGAACTCAAAATGGAAGATGTTGCCATCCATCATCCATCCTCTCTTCTTAATTTCATGCCTATATTTTATAATTAATTTCTTCCACTTAATAAAATCAAACCATTAAAACAAATACGTAGTGGAGCTATATGTATTATATAGGTGTTACCCAATGGCAGAGTGGCGTGTAAATCTTGCATTAAAGTGTATAAGGTATGTCTACTTAGACAACGTAATAATAGTTTCTTCGTTAGGTGAACTTATGAAGACAGATGTTGTGTACAAACACCAAAGTCTACTTTCGCTGGACCATTTCGATATGCTTTAATTAATGAATACTCTAATATAATGCTTCGGTTAAAATTAATTTGCATTTGAAAAATTTAAAAATCTCAAATACTGTCTATTATCTAACAATAAGTCATGAAATCTAAATTATTTGGAGGCTTATTGTCGCAGAAATTATACTCAGAAAACAGGAAGGAGAAGATGGAACTTCTCAAGGGACTGACTCTTGGACGGGACGACTCTGCAAACATTTCCCCACTTCAACAGGTTCTCTAAATTGCATGTTGATGTATTGTCTATAAAGAGATTGCCAATTATTTGCCATAAATTTATAAAATTTGAGACATTAAAACAAAGGATTACCAAATGTTCTTTTCTTTTTGGGGTTTTTTCTTTTAATTAGGATGTGTTAATCGTCTGGGGGGAGCAAGACCAGATATTTCCTTTGCAGATGGCTACTGAACTCAAGGAGTAAGTACTACTACTACTTGATTATTATTTTTTTTAATTTTTTTAAACTCATAATAATTTGTAACACCACTTTGGCTTTTGATTGAGTAATTTTGCAGGCTTCTTGGACAGAAGGCGAGGTTGGAAGTAATAAAACACACATCCCACGTGCCCCAAATTGAAAACACACCATTGTTCAACAGCATTGTCAACAATTTCTTATGTTCCTCCGAATTTTAATTTATATCTATTTGAAACTGTAATGGGATTTGGCCTTTGATTAAACGTACGTATGTAAGTAGCTGCTTCTCTACTTGGTTAGTAGCTAGCTAGCTAGAGTCTCGAGATCAGCTTTGATGGAATCTGAACTAACAGCAACCCATGATTTGATGATGAAAACATTGATGTTCCATAATTTGAGTCAAGTTTGTATTTGATAATATCTATGTAAGTAGTAGTGATGAGGCTGAACCCAGTTCCAGTTCCAGTTCCAGTTCCACATACGTCAAATAGCTAATGGACTGTCAACATTCATCATGGTGAATGAATATGTATTTCTTACATAAACCCGATATCCTCGAGTATTTCTCCTCATCTCTCCAAGTACCAGAGTTTTGCCTACCAAGGTATTGGATTTGGGTGAACGCCCCTATTCCAAACCTATCAAATAATCAACCCACCCTAAGCAGTTACCATTGTTAATCTGATGTGATAGCTCGGTCACAAGCAGTTTGTTGTCGTTATCACCACCAACCTTCAATCCGGCCTCTCCCAACCACCATTGCAATTCAATTCAAATATTGAGCAGTTATCAATAAAGAAAATCAGACTACAAGTTAAAAGAGTGTGTAGGACATGGATCTTATGGGCTAAGTTCTGCTCTTTCATGTATCATTCTCACCTTCTCTCAAATCTCTTCTTTCCCTTTATTGATTTCGGTACTTCGTTGAGTTCTTTATTAAAATTGTTTTTCTTAATTTGTAATGCTAAAGACTTCTAGTTTTTATTGTTTTTAAAATTTCAGTTAAAAGCAAAATGTAAGAGGATGGTTAATGACAGTTAACCGAAATGTAGGGTCGAATATACGTGACATTTACCCTTAAAGTTTACAAAAATATAATGCGATCAATTGATATGTATTTTTCTCTGTTTCTGCATTTTAAAGCAATCGGAGGTTACATGTTTCCTCCATAAGGGCTTCTCCATCACATCGTTCGCAGTTAGCAATAGAGCTTCTGCCAACCACACACCAGCGCCTTGATGGTGCAAACCTAAATAAATCCAATCCAGTTGTTGGGCCTGCCTTGTTCATGTTTACTTTGAACAGTCAACAAAAGAGGAGAAAGGAATATAATTTTGTAAATATATTACATTTGTTCACATTTGAGTGGAACATTCATTAGATATACAATTAAATTTAGAAAGAAAGAATCAAAATTAGTCAACCAAACCAAAAAATTTGGCATATTTTTTGATTTGTTCAAACCCCAAATCTGACTTCACACGCTACACGTTTCTTCATTGAATAAAATTATTTATCTATCTATTTCAACCCGCAAACCAAAATTTCTCATTATTTTTGTAATTTATTTATATGCGTAAATTGTTTAATTCGAATTGGTATCATAAAAGTTGTTCAAAATTCTGCTAAAGGCAAGGTGAAGACTGAAGAATGTATCAAAAATATCATAGTATTAGTAAACAGAAAACGACAACGTAGTATGAATAATTGACATAACAAGAACAAGAAGAACAAGGGCAAAGCGTAGGTTTGATTTGAACAACCTTTTGTCACCTCTTATTCAACTCTCACCGACCCATGAGATGAGATGACCCACGAACTTAGAACAAGTAAACAGTAAATGACCTGTTGGAGTATAGAATGAAGCTGCCCACACACAAACATATCCATTATGATGATGATGATGGATTATGTATGAATAAATGGAAGTTGCTCTAAGACAAGTCTTGGGTTGAGTTGAAACTTGAAAGATAATTGAGAGTTTTGTTGACAGGGAGATTAGTGTGTGTGTGTCCGTGTAGGTGAGTGGTCACAACAAAATAAGAGAGAGAGAGAGAGAGAGAGTTGGTGTCTGCTGTGCTGCCGTGTATTTTCCCAAGAAGACAGACTATATATAGAGTAGTAATATTTTACTATTATATTCTCTTACATCTTTTTTAACTTTGACCGAAGAAGAGAGAAGCCGATAGCTTTGCAGCTTTCGGCGCTTTTTCTCTTTATCTGTCTCTTCTCTTTCCTTGAAGATTTAAGTTAAGCCACCTCTTGGTTCTTGTTCTACTTCCGCTGCCTTTCCTCAAGCTATTTATTTCTGGTTAATACAACATTTAAGATCATACAATAATAAAATAACATATCCATTCAAAGCTTAAGCAGCAGCAACCAAGAGCCACCACCAGAGAAAGAGAACAACTCTTTTAGCTCTCTCTCTCTCTCTGTACTTCCAACGACTGAATCATCCAAATCTACAGCTACCCTTTTGCCTTCTACAGCTTTTCAACATCTGTCTTCTTCCCAGGTAACTTTTCTAAGGTTTGAATTTTCTCAGTTCCTCCTCGTAGATCTTTCTTTTTGGTTTTTCTCATCTGGGATGAATTTTCTTGTCTTAGATCTTTATTTTGCTCTAACGGTTGTATTAGATCAGGATGTGTTTTTTATTTATAAAGTTTTTGTTTTTTAATCTTCTTGATTTTCTTCGAACTTTAAAGTGAAAATTTTGCTGGTAGCTATATGAAACTTTCATGCCAAATTGATACTTAGTATGATGTGCTGTCTTACTTTATTTTCTTATAGAAGCTATAATAATTAATTAAACTGCTAATTACAGTACCCTAAAAGTGAATTGGTTTCGGTAGCCGTGAGAATTAATATGTGCTGCTGCAAAGTTAGTGGACACAAAACTGGATTCACTTATACTGAGTGTACTTACTGTTGCACAATTTGCAGTTTTTATTAATTATCTGCATAAATGCCGAATGCAGAACTGGATGTTAATTTATTGTGTAGTATTAATTGTCACTACATTCGGCAACGTGTTTTAGCTGATGCTTCTTCAAATCATCTTTACTTAAATTCACGTGAAATAGCATGTAAATTGGGTATTTGTTGTCTGTGGTGGAAAAATAACGTGTTTGTGTTTCCACAGATGTTTTTCAAATTTATTTGAAGTTTCTGCTAAATGTTTAGCATTCTGGATGAGATATTATGTTATGTACCCTGTTCGATGTGCAAATTATGAATTACAATTTCATGGTTTGACTTTTTGAATATAGCAAAAACTAGACCTAGGGCTTAAATATGTTGGTTGCAGCTTGCAAACGAGATCAATATGCCTGTATTCCTTGACCTTAATAGAGTTTTGGGTGGCTGATCCAATGTTTTGCAACCGGACTTTGGAGTTTTTATTTCCTCCCACGAGCATTGATAACCAACATAATTATCATTTGATCAAAGAATGTTCTTCTGGCTAGGGGTGTTGAACTGCTTAAGCTCTTCTGTTGAGAAAGATTTTCCTAATCCTGCTCCTTATTTGCTTTGAAAGCAGGTGAGCGCAATTACATTATGAGTCAACCTAATAGAATCAGATTGAAGACACATGCAACACCTGGTGGAGCTTGACAATTGCATCTTCTATGCTGTCTACTTTAACAGAAAACATGGGCTTACTCTGCAGCAGAAACCGTCGTTACAATGCAGCAGATGCTGAAGAGAATGCTCAGGTGAATTCATCCTTCTATGCTCTTTTGCCGAGTGCTACAAGTTCAACTCTTTGTAATTGGATGACTAATTATGCTCTAATCATCCTTTCTCTCTCTCTTTCTTAATTTTCCCATATTTTTTTGTAATAAGTGAGCTTCAGTTTAATTTTCACTTTATGCTTTTCCAGACTCAAGAAATTGAAAGGCGTATTGAACAAGAAACAAAGGCTGAAAAGCATATTCAGAAACTTCTACTACTTGGTGAGTATAACATGGACCATTTCTTTCTCATTACGTTGACTTTTACTTTTATTTATTTATTTTTTGTGTGGAGTTAAATTTTCCAGTTAAAGCAGTCAAAGTTTCAAAAAAGCATTTTTAATTTCTGAGGCTGCTTACTGGCATCATGAATGGTTTCTGTGACATTGCTTTCCACCATCTGGGGATATAATGACTTTGATATAGTTGATCCTTTATCTTTTTACCTTGCTTATATCTCCCCACTTCCGTTGTCTCTATTTTATAAACTTTTCTAACTAATTTCTCTTTCATTTTACCAATTTTAAAAATTATCCTCACGAAAATGCCTCCAGATTTGGGGAGTTCTTTTGATATGCTGTGCTATCATTTTTCTTACATTTCTTATAGGCATTGTTATTTGGATACATTCTGTCAGTTTTTGTTTCATTTTTTCCTTTTTAAGTTCATCAAAATGACAATCAATTTTTTTGTTGTTAAGGTGCCGGGGAGTCCGGGAAGTCCACAATTTTTAAGCAGGCAAGACATACTAAGGATAGCCCCTTTGTAAAAGCATATTGTCTTGTAAATCAACAATACTGATTATGTATATTCTCTTTCTTATGTATAATTTTACACAGATCAAACTTCTCTTCCAAACTGGCTTTGATGAGGCAGAACTGAAGAGTTATATATCAGTCATCTATGCCAATGTTTATCAGACTATAAAAGTACGCAATACTTGAAAGGGTGTGTTGGTTATTTCCCTTTTGAATAATAAAGTGTGCGTGGTGTCAGCTGTTTCTAGCGAGCATATCAGTTTATGACGGATGAGTTGTAATTTTCCACTAGAGCTAAATAAGTTAGAGTTTTAATCCATTAATATAAAATGTAGTCAATATGGTTGAACAGATTTTGTATGATGGCTCGAAGGAATTGGCTCAGAATGAAAAGGATTCCTTGAAGTTTGTTTTATCCAGTGAAAATAAGGTTTGCATTCATTATCCTTTGCTACTACATTGCCTTTGTGGGGTTTTCTCTCTCTGCTTTAGTAAAAAATTTTATTTTTGTATGAGAAAAGAATGTGAATGGCATTTATGTTTATTAAGGACATAGGCAGTTAAATAAATTTTGCTTTATACCAATGATATCTTGCTTTCTGAGTATTTTGTACAACTATTGTGCATCCATAAACTGGCATTTTTACCAGGATATTGGAGAAAAACTATCAGAAATTGGAGGCAGGTTGGATTATCCTCGTCTGACGAAAGAACTTGCGCAGGAGATAGAAACTCTGTGGAAGGATCCTGCAATTCAGGTGGCTGTTGCATCATGTAGATAATGTGCTGATTGCTATATTAGTCTCATTTCTTCATTTCAGTTGTTTAGTGCTTTTAATTTAAGTTATATTTGCCACACTTTTAAGATTCCAGTGTTTATTTTACTCTGTACTTGTAGGAAACATATGCTCGGGGTAATGAACTCCAACTTCCAGACTGTGCAAACTATTTCATGGAAAATTTGCAAAGATTGTCGGACACAAATTATGTTCCAACAAAGGTATACATATTAAAATATCTGTGTGTGAGAGTGTATCTGTGTGCTTTTTCCGCCTCTTTGTGGAAGGAATTAGAATGTTTGGGTAGGAGAGAGGGGGTCAATTATGACATGATGAATTAGCTCCATGTGAAGAATAAGCATACTAGAAACTTCGTAACTAAAACAATATGAGGACGTTTAGATATTTTCTCAAGAGATCCAAGTTTATTGTAAAGGAATTTTCTTCTGGTGTGCTGTCAGTACTTGGTAGCAAAGCTTGGAGAGTATGGACGATAAATTTTACTGTTCAAGACAGTTAGTAAGCATTAAAATGCTTAGTCATACAAGTGATATTTCTTATCGACAACTCCCATCATATTTTGAAGTATATGCTTATGTTATTGCATTTTAGCCTCCTGGTATTATTATTTCTGAAGGCATTAAAGAAAATTAATGCAGGAATTATAAGATCCTGTAAAACGATTGTATTTCTGGTGTTTCAGGATGATGTTCTCTATGCAAGAGTTCGTACAACTGGTGTTGTAGAGATCCAGTTCAGGTAAATATTTTGCTCAACTGTTGCAGCTGAACAACCATCTTATGTGAATGGGATAGTTCATATTTTCCTCTGTAGTACTTCATATGTTTCTTGTTTGTTTATCTTTCCATCAAACCATCTCAATATGCTTATTTTGGCCATTATTTTTGGATAAATTTATTTTCACCAACGTAAGGATGCCCGCATAAAGGATGAAATTATATGTCTATTTTCCTTTGCAAGTATGTATTATGGTGTGCATTTTAGTGTTTCTTGGGGAAATTAAAACTGTGGGTGGAAGCAAAGAACCCTTCTGCTTTTATGTACTTTGCTTTATACTTCAAATGGGAACTCATTGTTGGCCATGATTTTGCAGCCCTGTAGGAGAGCATAAGAAAAGTGGTGAAGTATACAGACTCTTTGATGTTGGAGGCCAGAGAAATGAGAGAAGGAAATGGATCCATCTATTTGAAGGTGTTACGGCTGTAATATTTTGTGCTGCTATTAGCGAGTAAGAATGCCATTGCTTCCATTCAGCCCTTATAGCTTTTATGTCTGTTAGACCTTAAATACTATTTTAAGCCCTATCATTTAATTTAAGCTTATGACATTGGTGGTTTCAACAATGTTCAATTAGACTTTTAATATTTGAGCTTGTTTCCAACTAAATCAGTCATCATCTTCTTCTCTTCTATCTCTCCCCCTCTCCTTCTGCCTATTGGATTGAAAATGGTTAACCATGTCTTGCTGAGAGGGAGTAAGTTTTTCCCAATAGTCCCAAAATTATGTAGTATTCTATTATCTTCTGTTTTTTATTTCCCTTGGAACATCAATTTGTTTATCCTTTGCTTTTGTATGTCATCTAGATTTTGAAGACCTTAACAATTAATTTTTACCAGTTTAAGGGTTGTTTATGTAAAGAAGTCCTTAATTGCTTTTGAAATATTTTTATCAATAAGGAAGTTCTGAAATAGTTCCATCTGGGAAGTGATTTCTGTCAGTGGTGGTCGATACTGTCGAATAATGTGTAGGTGCTGAAATTTGGGTTGCACAACTTTTGGTTGGACTCTCAGTTGATTTAAATCACCACCCTTATATGTTGGCATCTAAAACAGCTCTTACAATATTTAAAAAAAAAAAAAAAAAAATCTTATATGGTGATTGTGGTGATTCAGGTATGACCAAACACTCTTTGAGGATGAACAAAAGAACCGCATGATGGAGACAAAAGAACTCTTTGACTGGGTTCTGAAGCAACCATGTTTCGAGGTTTCCTTTTATGCCAATTCTCCTATGCATGTCTGCGTTTTTGCTTGACTGCTTGTGTGCATGTATTGACAAAGATGGTTGCAGTTTTTCTAAGAGTTATTTTGTTTCTTTGGTGCAGAAAACTTCGTTCATGCTGTTTCTGAACAAGTTTGATATATTTGAAAAGAAGGTTCTAAAAGTAAGTGCAAATGGAGAATTTCTGTAAGTAAAAAATTTTATATCAGTTTGGGTTTCTAATTTTCCACATGCTGTGTAGGTGCCACTGAATGTCTGTGAGTGGTTCAAAGATTACCAGCCGGTGTCAACTGGAAAACAAGAGATTGAGCATGCATATGAGTAAGAATTGATATCTTTCTAGTCCTCCTCTGGATGTGGGCTATTTTAGGCACTAAGCAGCTTCTCTTCAAAAGTGATTGTGCCACCATTTTCAGAAACCCCACTGTGCAAACTTGCTGACCTTGGGGTTTGCATTAAGTTTTCATTAATTTACTTCCACATTTAATATCATCGATTTTGTTACTGAAGTACTGATTTCTTTTAGGTGATAATCAAGTTTTTTTGAGCATTAAATAGTTGTTTAGTTTATTTCCTTGTATTCATCCTATGACAATCATCCATGATCGGAACTTTCCATTCAGGTTTGTCAAAAAGAAATTTGAGGAGTTGTATTTTCAAAGCACAGCTCCTGATCGTGTGGACCGGGTCTTCAAGATCTACAGAACCACTGCCCTCGATCAGAAGCTTGTGAAAAAAACTTTCAAGCTTGTAGATGAGACATTGAGACGGAGAAATCTCTTTGAGGCTGGCTTATTGTGACAACAGAACAGTTTCTTTGAATTGGTCAAGTTTTGAACACCGAAGTTGGATCAAACACCCCATTTGTTGACTAGTGGCATATCACATTCCATAGGCAAAGTTTTGAATTTCATTTGTTTCTACACAGTTGAAGGACAGAGGAAATTTTTTCCACATGATTTATTGAATGCTTATTTGTATTAAGAAAAACATGTTCCAAAATTATTTTTCATTGCAGGCATCAAACTTACCAGTTCCTTATAACTTTATCCTAATATAGTTCACTGTCTATAAGTATTCTTGCCTGTCTTTGTGGAAGATTTCTTCCACTCATGGGATTAGCCTAAACCAAACTAATTGATTGGCTTGTAAGAAAAAACATTGTTCAAGTCTGTAAATTATTATTCAAAGTCCTATCTGGGTATGAGATTATTATTGTTGGACTGAATATTGATTGGTCAAAACCAAAAGATGGCCTGGATTTTTCTTCCAGCTGGGTTGATATTGCAACTTTTTCATGGTTGATATGGCAGGTAGATTTCATTTGGACTGGTTTGGTTATCATAGTTTTGATTCTGTTTTGTAGTTGAAACAGTCTTTCACTTTTGCCAAGATTTGGGTACATGTCAATCTGAGCTCCAATGGTGTGATAGCAAATCGCTTTCGTGACCAAGCTAGAATGTTCAATTTGATATGCTCTGATTCTCATGCTCTTACTACAAACACTTAAAAAGTTAACTTTAATTATTAGTTAAATAGAAAAGTTAAAAAGAAACCAACAAATTGGCGTTACAATTCATAACCAGCTAGCCAGTGTTGGTGAAATTTCCAAGATCTTTCACGCAACTTGGATCCCTTTAGTAGTCAAATCTCTTTTGTGGGCAACATCAAAGGTCTCAATCGGAAAAAAAAAAGGGGGGGCTTTTTCTGAGTAGTTTTCATCAACTTTTGTATGATTACGAAACAAAGTCGAATTGGTAGGTTATTTGTCAAAGTTTGGGGCAAGTAGACAGGCTACTCAAAACAAAGACCTCCAGATAGCTAGTGGGTTGGTCATGGTTCACAACTCGGACCCAGTTTCACGTTTGGTCGGCTCCACATCATGGACGGTGGTCCACAACGACTTGGCAAACAATTCTAAGATTATTAGGTGGTGATCCAGGTCACTGAAAAACCAAAAGAAGAACCAATTTATTGAATAGTTCCACAATTCGGTGCACAATGCATAGCACATGCGCGTGGCCCCTTGGGCACTTTGAGCCAACATATTATGTAAACTTTTTTGCTTTAGGCTTCTCCAAAGGCTCTAAGCAAAGCAATTCCATCATCATGTGATCTGATATCTGTTTTGGAAAATATTTTAACCAAATAATTACTTTTTTTTTTTAAATTATTTTATATATTTTTTAAATGACATGGGCGCTAAATATTGGGAGAGAAGGAGAGATGGATAAATTTGGAAACCANCTAAGCAAAGCAATTCCATCATCATGTGATCTGATATCTGTTTTGGAAAATATTTTAACCAAATAATTACTTTTTTTTTAAAATTATTTTATATATTTTTTAAATGACATGGGCGCTAAATATTGGGAGAGAAGGAGAGATGGATAAATTTGGAAACCAGTAAAATCCACCAATATTTTTAACAGACAAAATGGGAGGTTAATAATTTTTTTTCTTTTGTTTTTAATAAGAAATGCTGAAATATTTTTAGGAATTTACTTTATTGTCACCAACATATAAAGCTCTCTGAACCGCTGTTTCGTGCGCCAATTCCTTAAACCAAGCATATTCCTTTCTCTCTCCTTTCGCCATCTTTCCTTCTTGAATCATCAGAAAAAGAAAAGTAAAAGTATTATAAAATACAAAATCCCTAATTTCTTGGAATGCAGAAACGAACTTGTAGTTGATCAACGCTTCTTCGATCTCTTCTGCTTCTTTCAAATTCTTGTTTCTCTCTTTCTTTTGCTTCTAACAATTCCCAGGTACGTCTTTTTTCCTTCCCTTTCTGTTTGGTGCTTGGGAAAATTTGAGCGAAAAGAAAAGAGAATGCTTAAAGGTGCTTTGAAAAAGAAACCCTTTTCGAAAATATGCTTGGCATTTCTTTTTTAACGTTCTCCCCTGTACAAAAAACAGAGCTTTATAATTTTTTGTACAAAATTTTTTTCTCTTTTTATTTTTATTACTACTTGCATATTTTTATTAAGGAATTGGGTCTTTTATTCTGCATGTTTGTAGGATGAGAATTGCAAAATCAGCTTCTTAGCTTTTCGTTTTCTTATTTTTAACGAAAAGGCTGTGAGCTTTGTGATCGTTTTAATGTCTGTTTTTATGATTTTATTGCATTGCTTTGCGTGGATTAGATGTATAGTTAGTTGTTTCATGAATTTAAAAAGAAACCAATTTGAAATAACATTTGTCTCGTTTTTAATTCTTAATGAATTCAGTTTGATGAATTAAGCAGCTCCTAGTTTTCGTAAATCCAGTTCAAAACCAGAAATGAAATTGATGGTATCCAACTTTATGTTGTTCTTATGAATGAGTGAACATTTGTATACTTAATGCAGGGGGTTATATCTGTATCGGTTGGTGATTGTATACACATTTTCCCCATTTACAAACTTGGAGGTCTCTGATTTTATCGTTAGCCAAGAATACAGAATAAGATGCGGAATGGTTGGTTCTTTTTCATGGATTATGATGGAGGAAATCCATACATCTTACCTACAGAGTTTTTCTTCACGCGTGGTTTAGGGAGTCATTTGTTTTCCCAGTCTAGCTATTTACACGTTCCGGGAAGCCTAACACTACAAGAAGCTTTTAACTGTGTTTCAAAGTTTGCGGGTGCTTTTCTATTTTGGTTCACAGGTGGGTCAAGTTCAAATTTAAGTAGGAAAATAGCAGGCAATCAGTATGGTTCAACACCTGGTAGCTACAAGTCTTCTGCACAAGTTAAGCATATGACTTCTTGTGATCATAATCGAGCTGGATTCCATTTCGGTTTTAAATCAAATTTAGAACCAGCTGCCCCTGTAGTTTTCAATAAGGTTTCTAGTTCTGCCATTAGACACCTGTTTAGAGAAGGGGAAGGACTCCAATCACGTGTGTTCTCATTGGCTGCGGCTGTGATCCCACCATTTGATAACATGTAAGTCTTTTATATCACTTGGGATGAGTAGGTTCCCATGTGGGATTATGATTTACTTACTTTTTTCATACTTTTGTTTTTTTTTTCTTTTATATTTTCATTGGATGCTTGTTTGTTGTTGGTGTTACTAGCGTTAATTCTTTTTAATGATGACAACTATCAGATCTTCAAAGGTACTGGCTGTTCCATTAGACACAACTGATGTACAAATGATTGATTGCATGGATCAGAGGCCTTGTGAGGTTGAGCCCCATCGATGTGGTAGTTTATCTTTTCCTGACTTGAACAAGAGAAGACACGCTATAGAGCCCAGAACGGGCATAGAGTTTCCGATGATATTGGACTTCTCAGACAAAAAAAATGATTCGAGTTTAACTTCTGAGGTAAACACCAGAAAATTCATTGCTATCCATACAATTTAAAAACTATGAACTACACAAACTAGATATTTTGAAATGGCATGCAATGACCGATGGGGCAGAAAGTAGCTTAGTTAATGTTTCTTTGATTCTTCTTCAGTTAATGTTCTACAGATGTAAGTTTCTTGATTACTATATATCTAAACTTCTGGCTACAATTCTAAGAATGGATTCATCTGCCTCTGCTGTTTCTCTTTGTTTAATGGTCTCTTTATTCATTTTTGCTTAACATATAAATACTTCCACATGCTCAGGTCCTTGTTGGAACTGGATCCAGAACTATGAAAATAGTTAAAATTAAATCTCTGAAGGTTTATGCATTTGGTTTTTGTAAGTATTTTGGATCTAACTTGATGCTCCTCAGATTATAATCTTAGCTTTGCAATATCTTATTATCATTGGCATCCATTATTTACTAATCCTTGATTTTGATTGCAGATGTTCATCCTCGCACTGTGTGCGAGAAATTGGGTCCAAAATATGCATCAATTCCAGTAGGTGAACTGAACAAACGCCAAGATTTTTATGAGGATCTTCTCAGGTATAAGAACAATGGTCAATCTTCACACACAGCTTATTTAGGTAATTAATATTTTCAGTAAGCTAGGTGTTGTTAAGCATGACTTCTTTGTGATAAGTTGTTAGCTTGTCTCATATCTAGAATAATTCTAGATAGAATTTAATGGCTCTGCTACTGATGTCAACTTTGATATACTTTCTAACAATGTTTACGTAATGAATCATTTTATGTGGGTGCAGGGAGGATATTGATATGAGCGTGAGGCTTGTGATTAATTGCAATGGAATGAAAATCAATTCAGTGAAGAAGTAAGCTAAATTTATTTTGTGCGCACACTTTAGATTTTGGTGGATTTTTAGGCCTCTAATTGTAAGAAGACATTAGAATAATTTGTCGGTAGAATGTCTTGCAAACTAATTATTATGAACATTCTTGGTTGAAAGATTTCTCCCATGAGAAGATCTTTGTTAATATCTTTTTTTATTTTTTATTTTTTAATCTTCAAGATGCATAATTAGACAACATGAAGTATTAATTTTCTCATTCGTTAGCTTTTTTTTGTATGCGTGGTAGTGCCTTTGAGAAATCCCTTCGTGCCCGTTTAGTGAAGGTAATACATCAAAGTGTAGAAAGTTTATTTAGTTTTTCTACCATAAAGTATTGCTGATAGTGATTTCTGAAAATTTTCTCATCTTATATTAGACAAATCCAAACACTGATTATCATTGCTTGAGAAAATTTGGTTCTTACTTCACACATGATATTGCGCTACCTCAGGTAATAGTCTGTTGGATCTTACTTCTTTCTGCTTTCCCCCTGCCTTTGCCTATATCATTGGTAACATTAAGTTACAGTAACTTCCGTGGAATCCTGCAGGGAACTACAATTGATTTACGACGAACATCTGATGGACAACTAATTACTGAAAGTAAGCTATTATTTCTTAGTATATCAAAATGGGTCATTTTTACTCACATCCCATGAGGTTGAGGTTTGGCCTAATTACTAATAGACCTTTTTGGTTTGTGAAATAAGGAGAGACCTCCCTTGCTGGGGAAGTGTCTAATAAATTCTATGAAGCTTCAAAAGAGGTATTCAATGATTATAGGGGAGGTTTTAAATAATTTTCAGCACTTGGGGGGATTTCAAACAAATTTCGATACCAAGGGGGTCTGCCTGTATTTAAACCAAATCTCAAAGGGGAATTTTTATTATAAAAATTCAAACCTATGGCGAAAACAGTTGCACTTGCTTTCCTGTGTTCTTGACTTGATGCAGTTGCATTGGTTTATGAGGTGCAAATTACACTTTGCACTGTCATATACTCTTAGAACCAGGGCTGAGTGACTAGTTAATACCTGCAATTTTTTTTATAAATGACTTGAATGCAACTTATTGTGCGAAAAAATTTGTGCAGTTGAAGGTAACCGAATAGGCGCAGTTGAGAGCAAGGAATTATGTAGTAAGTCAATGATCTTCGCAAATTGAATACATGTCTGAATCACAGAACTAGCTTACCAGTTAGCTTCTCTAGGAACAACAATGCTATGACCTCCAATCACAACATTAACAGAGATTTTTATGTAATTTACTTGCAGGGGCTTTCTTTGACATGTACCTTGGAGATGTTCCTGTTTCGGAGCAAACGAAAGAAGAGATTGGAAGAAATGTTGCTAGTATGATAAGGAGGTGTTAAACTGGTTCATATCGCATCTACATTGTCTCACTTTTGAGGGCGCAAGTGCGGTTATTGGTGTGTGATGAACTCATATCCTCGGTTGTAACTGTATTATTAGTTGATGTTGCCCTTCTAGCCATGGCAAAGGAGGCAGAGCCAGGAAATCAGAGGATCTGCTGCAAGCTTTATAAGTCCTTTGCTGGGGTCATATAGATCATTAGAGTAGATAAATTTAAACTCCAGAAGAAATCTGATTCTTTGTAGCGTTTTGGGATAGCTGCTAAAAGAATAGCTGTCCCATTTATATCTTTTCTCATTATCATTCTTTATATACAGAGAAAATTACTGGGGGGATTTACAAGAAAAACCAAACTCAAGGGGGTATATGAGCACAGCTAAAAATTTAAAATTTTTTATTTATCTAGTCAAATCGTTGACTCGTGGGTTTATTAATATTGACCCATCGACCTGTTAGTCCATAATGAGTAAATGGTCTATTGCCTATGGTTAGTCTATTGGTCCATTATGGGCTAACGGGTTGACAGGTTCACAAACTAACGGTTTGGTTAAACAAATCAAAATTTTTAACTTTTTAGTTATTTTTAATTAAATCCTTTAAGTTGATTATTTTACACATTTATTGAAATTACTGTTGTATTGTCGTTCCCTTGAATAGTCCTAATAATATTTTCTTCAATAGCATTTTTGCAATTCCTACTTTGGATCGTGTGGCCAAAGTAAAGAAAAATTCAAGTGAAAATAACAATGATCTTCGAATGGGAATAACCACATTTTGTTTATTGATTTATTTTTGGTTTATATGAGAAGTTTTGTTGTGATAAGGCTATTTGCTTCATAAATTATCTCTTTTACACTCATTTTTTTAATTATCAAAATAATTCTGGATGAAATTACAAAAGCTTCAAATAAAAGAAAAAGATTTTAAGATTCTCTTATATGTTTCTTATATACTCTATTGCATGCATTCTTTTTCTATTATATAAAGGTTGTTTTTTTAATTTTAGAGCCCACAAAATAATGAATAAGAATCTCAGTTCTTCGAATTGTTTATAATAACTATCAATTTAATCCCAAAACATAAAAATGTGGTACAGAGGATTCCTCTACTCTAATAGCCAAGCCTCATATAACCAAATATTTGGAGCTCAACAACAGGAAATTTGTTTAAACATTCTCCATTAATTTTAATTGTTTGACAATAGAAACTGTATAAGGCCAGAAAATGTTGAGGCACCTATAAGAGAAATACTTTCAGGGGCGGATCTAGGAATAAAATTTAGGGGGATTAAAGGTTGATTCAATAATGATTTATGCATTCTTCAACCTTAGTTATGAGTAGGACTTCTAGCATAAACATTCAATATTTCTTTCTTTTTTTAATTTGAAAACCTTTGATCAAGAAAGTGATTACCATCTCATTTATTACCAACATATAACCTAAAAAGATAGCAATAAAGACAAAATCCTGCGTCTTTTGTGTCTTTTGCTATACTATATTCTAATTATTAATCAAATTCATCAAACCAAGAAACAACAAATCTTTTGAGAATCCACTGAAATCTCTAAAATGAAACTCATGACGTTTAGGTTGAGAAGAACCCATTTTCAAATATATTTTCCGGATTTGATCTTAAATATAATGATCATAATCTAAAATTCAGGGACATAAACCAGGATCCATAGGAAGATCTCGCAAATCAACATTTACATTTTTTCTTGAATCACCAATATTTTCCTCTTGTTAAAATGATGAGATCATCGTTGACTTCCTTTTGAAATATCTCTCCATACTATTTCAAAACAAGTAAACAATAATATATTATTACTTGATAAAAAATGCAACAAATAAATTATATGTTCAATATAAACTAAACTAAACTTTATAATAATTTTAAACTTGGAAGTTAAATAAATGAACTTAAATTGTAGTAAGAAATTAAACAAGAGCTCAAAATCAATAGTATTTCACAAAAATACTTGATCTACAAGCCTTTAAATTTGTTAGTAAATTATATGTAAATTCAGCTAATTAACCCCTTAATTTTATTTGTATATTATTGTTTGATCTTATATTCATTAATTAAAGTTACATATAATTCGAATGGCTTAAATTAATTCTAATATTATAAATCAAAATAACAAAAGAAAATTAATTCTAAAATGTATTATCTTTTTTTTTTACTTCATCATTTTTTTTAGTAAGATTAATTTTTTTTATATAATTGTTTTTTGTTATTGACTTTCATATATAGTAAGTGGGTCGATAGACAATAGATCAAAATTTTGGCTTTGATAAACTTTAGAAGAAACTTATTATTTTTTAAAATTTTAACAATGATTTTTTAAACATTAAATCTTACTCATGAGTCATCTACATGCAAACAGAATATCATACTTCAAAAATAAAAGAACATTATAATTAATTTGATGACAACTAAATATTTGATAGAATCTATTTCTATTTTCTTTTAAAACATTTGAGGGTTATGAAACGAATCTGTCAGTTATAGAGATTGCTTTATTCCAATCGTAAAAATGGATGTTTTGTAGAAAAGAGGTAGCATGGATGCTTGTTGGGTTTGATGGCGGTAGAGACATATGGAAGAAATTAATTTATTTATATAAGACAATAACGTTTTTTTTAAATTAAAAATAATCGATATTAATTAATTATTATATAATTTAAAAAAGAGGAAAGAGGTGAAACATTTTTTAAGAAAAATGGATTTATTAAAAAAAATCTCAAAACACCTATTATAGTTTGGAGAGTTGTGTGGAGCCAAATGTTAAACATAAAAATTAAGAAGGGAGGTCTAAGGAGAAATAATAATTAAGAGGGATCTAAGCATTATAATACGAAATAGAGGGAGTTAGTGGTAATAAAAGCCAAGTGGGTCACTTGACCTATATGACCCCACGTGGGTCCGCCCCTGAATACCTCATCCGTTAACCGTTACCAGTTGGCCTTCCATTGCTTTCCCGCCATTGAATTCCAGTCCTCAAAACTAGAGCCAATATCCCTATGTGTATCGAAGAGCGAAAACTCAAATCAGAACACATAACCTCCTGTTTTCCCTTAGCTTTTGAAGCCATTAATTCGAGTCCCCCGTCAAGGCCTCTCTCGTTGTCTCAGGATCTCTACAACAGTTCTCTGATTGTTTAAGTTGATCTCAAACTTGCAGTAATTTAGTTTGACTTTTAGATTATNCAGTGACTTAAATATTTAAGTTAAGCTCACACCTACAAACTTAAGCTTTTAGGAAAGTGACAAACTTAACATGATATCAGAGTCATAGTGACTAGAAGCTTAAACTTTTAGAAAAGTGGCAAACTTAACATAGATCCATCTAGCAATATTGTATCTATGGGTTCCTTTTTAAAACCATCAACGGCGATGATCCTGGCATGGTTGGCTCTCTTTCAAGGACTT
>JANLJB010000766.1:7002-17117 GCA_026212285.1 Bursera cuneata
GGGTAAATATTAGTTTAATAAAAGTATGGGACTAAGTATTTTCTTCAAATTTAATTGGGGTTTATTGTAATTTCCCCCCAAGTCTTCTAGTATATGTTGAATTGTATAACTTTGTTGTACACGTATACATGTAGAATTATTGCATCACAAATTTCTATGACCGGATTGCTCGGGTCTGGAAAATGTTATGACAGACGAGAGGATGTTTTTGAATCACTCTCACGCACAGAAAGGCCATGTTATTACAAAACCATGCACGTAAAGCTCTTCATGTAGCCTCATCAATCCAGTTTCTCTCCACAAAATACCATACCAATTGCACTCAGCGCACTCATCTAGATCTCCTCACTATCTCCTCCAACTCCCCTTCTCTTCAACAAACCAAACAAGCTCACGCCTTTGCTATCCTCCGCGGCTTCCTCCCCAGAAGTGTCTCTCTATGTGCTTCCTTGATCATCCGCTACGCCGCCTTTCAAGAGCCCATAACCTCTCGTCTTCTCTTCGAGCTAACTGTCTCTTATTGCCACACTGCATTTCTGTGGAACACCCTCATTCGTGCTTTATCAGTTGCCCGAGTTCGAGATGATTTTGTTACCTATAATCGAATGTTCAGGACCGGAGTTGTGCCCGATGATCACACCTTCCCTTTTGTTCTCAAGGCCTGCGCCGATCAATTGAAACTTCAAAAGGGTATGGNAGATTCATGGTTGTTTGCTCAAACTTGGTTTTGATAACGATGTTTTTGTGGGCAATACCCTTTTGCTGCTTTATGGTAATTGTGGGCGTTTGGAAAATGTTGAGAGAGTGTTTGATGAAATGCTCGAGAGAGATGTTGTGTCATGGAATACAGTTATAGGGATATTTTCGGTTAATGGGTTTTACGTGGAGGCGCTTCATTTGTACTGTGAAATGAATTCGAGCTCTGTGTTTAAACCTAATTCGGTTAGTGTTGTTACTGTTTTGCCCGTTTGCGGCGGCCTTGTTGTTGAGGTAATGGCAAGGCAAATTCATTGTTATGTTGTGAAGGCTGGGTTGGATGTTCAGGTGACTGTTAGCAATGCATTGGTGGATGTTTATGGGAAATGTTCGAATTTGAAAGCTTCAACTCAAGTTTTTGATCAAATGGTAGAGAGGAATGAGGTTTCTTGGAATTCCATTATTGCTAGTCTTGCTCATACAGGGAGTAACGAGGATGCCTTAGATATGTTTAGACTGATGATTTCTCAAGGGTTGAAACCAAACTCTATTGCCATGTCCAGCATGTTACCTGTGTTGGTTGAATTAGAATTATTCAGTTTAGGAAAGGAAATTCACGGATTTAGTTTAAGAATGGGCATTGAATCTGATATTTTTGTTGCTAACTCGTTGATTGATTTGTATGCAAAATCAGGCCATCCAGGTGAAGCGTCTTATGTGTTTGACAACATGTTAGTAAGGAATGTTGTTTCATGGAATGCCATGATTGCTACTTTTGCTCAAAATGGACAGCACTTAGAAGCTCTAGAACTAGTAAGGAAAATGCCAGATTATACTCAGAATCCAAACTCTGTTACTTTGACAAATGTACTTCCAGCTTGTGCACGAGTTGGATTCCTTCATCCTGGAAAAGAAATCCATGCAATGGCCATTCGAATGGGATTCAACTTTGATCTGTTTGTCACCAATGCTCTGACAGACATGTATGCAAAATGTGGCTGTCTAAATTTAGCCCATAGTGTTTTTAACATATCCCACAGGGATGAAATATCTTACAATATATTAATAGGAAGCTATTCTCAAACTAGTAAGTGCTCAGAATCTCTGAGTTTATTCTCAGAAATGGGGCAAATAGGTATGAAGCATGACGTGGTTTCTTTTGTGGGTGCTCTATCAGCATGTGCAAATCTAGCAGCAACGAAGCAAGGGAAAGAGATCCATGGAATCTCAATAAGAAAGCTTTTCCACACGCATCTCTTCGTTGCAAACTCACTTTTAGACTTTTATTGCAGATGTGGACGAATTGATCTAGCTAATGAGATATTTGTCCGGATTCCAACCAAGGATGCTGCCTCTTGGAATACTATGATTTTGGGTTATGGGATGCTTGGTGAGTTGGACATTGCAATCAATCTCTTTGAAACAATGAGGGAGGATGGTGTGGAATATGATTCAGTTTCATATATTGCAGTTTTGTCAGCTTGTAGTCATGGAGGATTAGTTGAAAAGGGGAGAAAATACTTCGAGGAAATGAAAGCTCATAATATTAAGCCGACACAAATGCAGTATGCTTGTATGGTTGATCTCCTCGGACGAGCAGGCCTAATGGAAGAAACAGTAGAACTTATCAAGAACATGTCCATAATACCAGACGCAAATGTTTGGGGTGCTTTGCTTGGAGCATGCCGAATCCACAGTAATATTGAGTTGGGATCTTGGGCTGCCAAACATCTGTTTAAGTTGAAGCCACAACATTGCGGGTACTATATACTTCTTTCTAACATGTATGCAGAGGCTGGGAAATGGGATGAGGCGAACAAGATTAGGGAATTGATGAGATCAAGCGGGGCAAAGAAGAATCCTGCTTGTAGTTGGGTTCAAAGCAGGGACCAGGTGCATACATTTGTATTTGAAGAGGGAAGGAAGAACTTCACTCAGGGCCTTTGACATGCAGAATCCGGTTAAAATTTTGTTAATCAAGGAAGCTGACTTTGAGGGTTTTGGCTGATGATAGGATGTGGCATCAGCTTGTATATCTTATGCCCTCACAGGAATTTCTTTTTAGAAGATGGGGCAGTGCATGAATTAACATCTCGACATCCCAATTCAATTGACTTTGAGGTAGGGAACCCAAAGCTAAACATATTTTGAATATCTGAAGTGTGCTTATTTATTTATTTATTTATTTTTAAATGCATGGTTAAGCACATAATTCAATAAAGATAGGCTGAATATGTGAATATTATTTATGCTCAGGATTCTGTTTATCAAAAAGTTGGATGAATGGATATTATGTTCTCTAAATGGACAATGAATGCGAGATAAATTAGTTGATGGCTAAAAGCTGGAACCAAAAACAAAAACAAAAAAACGTCGGGATGTAAATGGCCGAAAAAATATGTAGAAGTAAATCACCCCCAGATATATAAAGCCCCCCATTTCACGTTTAAAAAAAAAAAAGAAAAAAAAAAGTTAACTATTTGAGGGTATGACTGATATTTACACAATTAAACAATAAGATATTTATTAAAAATTATAAACTAATAATTTCAGTTTTGCTTGATAATATATAGATGAGGCTCGACGAAAACCACATAATTTCCAACACAGATTTCTAGGAGAGCATCATTTTCACTAACTCGAAAAACTCCACAATAATCTGCTCAAATTGCATGAGACAAGTCCTTAACACAAAACAGATGATTAAATGGCCGCTGAAACCTGATAAAAAGGTGACAATCCCATGTCGTCATCACTCTCCTCCTCCTTCTCTTCCGTCTTCTCCTCTGCAGAAGGGGCCTCAGCAGCAGCTACACCACCTCCTGAAGGACCTGTGGCAGCTCCACCACCCACAGCGCCAACAATCAGCTGTACCCAGACAACATTTTTACATCATAAACAACAGGAAATGAACACTGATGTTTAATAAGAATTAATACCGTTTAATCTAAAAAAATCAGTAAGATAAATGTTAGTTTTTAAAAGGTAAGTATTAATTTAGTAAAAATTTGTAAAAGTTTGAGTTAGATATTTTATCGAAATTTATCCGAAGGGTCAAAATAAATTTTTTCTTTATTTTACTATAGATAACAACGGGAGTGGTGTTGTTATTTAGATCAAACCCTAGGAATTTCTACGTATTTTTCCTGTGAATTGGCCCATGCTGACATTTTGGTGCAGCGGTGTTCGCCCTTCAAAAAAATCAGCTGTTTTTTATAAATAAATTTATTATTATTATTATTATTATTATTATTATTATTACTGGATTAAGATAATTTTATCTTTTGAAATTTTTACAAATGATGGTTTGTAATTTTATACATCAAAGCTAGGCAAAAGAATATATATACTCAATACAGTTATTTACTTAATAAAATTTAAAATTTATGTTTTTACTCTATGATTTTTTAAAATTTATGTTTTTACTCTATGATTTTTCAATTAATTGTGGTTTATCCGAAAACTTGGCTAGTTTAGAAAAATAAAACTCTCGCTCTTTCCCTTACTAAACTTCATCGGAAATATTTTGTAGATTTTTTTATAATTGGTCTAAACCCTCTTGATCTCTCACCCAAGCTCTACTGTGAAAGCATGTTGGGTCATTCTTTTGTTCACAGAAAATATCAGTTTAGATTTGCGATTGTTTGATTTGCAATTTGAATCTGAACGGAGTTTTTCTATTTCCATTGTTTAAAAACGGATGAGCGGCCGAGAGGGGATGTATTGTCACATTGACATCAACTTTTGTAACAATCTTTCGTAAATTACACGCTCGAAAGAGCGCTTTTGGACAGTCTAACTCGCACTATAAACCAATTTGGGATTACAGCCAATCTAATATAAGGTATTCGAAAATATTATTAAAATTATTTTTCAGATAAACTACTTTACAAAGAGCTCTAAAAATAAAAGATTCCCTAGGATTGTTTCTCCTTCTAAAATATAAAAAATCAAAATTATCCTTATAAAAAATATAAAAACATAATTTATTTTGATTAATAACTTAATTATATTTTGATTATGCCAGTGACATATTATATTACACTTTTTTTATAATTATTATTTATTGAATTTAACAAATATATATTCTAAATTTATTTTATTTTACATGTATTTATTTAATTTATTTTTATAAATTTTAAATGGTTTTATAGACATATGTCTATTTTAGAATTATAATATTAATTTTAAATCATTTTTTTGACATTAAATTAAATTAAAAAAATAATTTAAACTTTAATTGATTATACAATTCATATATTCTTCCTTTAATTAAGTTTTTAAACTACTATAAATGTTATTATTTATATAAAATTATAAATTATTTGTATAAAAAATATTAGAAATAATTCACAAAGAATTGATTATAAAATATTAATAATTAAATATTATATAAGTATAATACACATATCTATTTTAGTCATTTATACATAATAAAAGTAAATACAACAGAAATCACACAGACTTTTATCCTACTTTTAAAAAAAACAAAATAGTTCTTCAAAATTGTTTACCAAACACTTTCAACCTATTTTATAAGTTATTTATAAAGAGCCTTATAATGATGTTGACGTCTTCCACTAATGAAGAAGAAAATTTATCTTTTAAAAGCATTTTGAATTAGCTTAAAGGAAAATACAACAAAAATAAAAAGCCCCGATCAGGAACACCTTAAAATAGAATCAAACACCAACTCGAAAGTGTTTGCTTTGCACGTTATGGTACACCTGACTGATGCAAAAAGTGGAAGCTTCCAAATTCCAAAAGAATACCTTGAATATCGAATTGATCACGAAAGTCTTCACCATCATATTCAGGACAACACAGTAAGTCTGGCGTTCTCTTCATCATTTCCATATATGATGCCACCATGTCCTGTTGAGGAGCAACCTCCAAGTGTACTTGTCTTCTGGGCATTTAGTGCCCACTACAAATGGATATTATGAATCACAAGATGCTGCTATGATTGATGACAAACGACCGACACGCAAGATAAGTCACCATCTATAATCCACAGACTCAATTCTTCAAGCTGCTTTTGAACTAAATCCAACCCCATTTCAGCAGACCAATAAACAATCTGCTTTCCCACCCCAATAGAAGATTGATTAGCATTCTTGGTATCAATTTCCATACCAAAGCTTGTTTCATCAACCCTCTTAATTTTCACCCCACCCTTCTGCTCCAAAAAGTTTGCTGCAGCATATGGAAAATTTATTCCCTTTGTGGATAAACTTACTTTATCCACAAGACCAGACAATAAATTATCTGTCCAAATTTTCTGAACAGCAGATGTGCTCCTGACAAAAAATAGTTCCAAATTCTTCCCAGCATAGAAGTCAGACGTGGCATCAATCAACTCAGTAAACAATTCACTATTGAGAAAAAGCATGTTTCCTCCCACTAACCAAGAGTTATACTTATATTCTAAACACTTCTTGATTACATAAGCTTTAACTAAGACCTCCTTTGTCAACCTTGCATTGGAATCTTGAAATTTCATCAATTTGTATGCTCTGATGTTGCTAAGAAATTGGTCTGCATCAACCACGGGATGTCCCCTTCTTGCAAGATCAAACAGAAATACAGACTGAGGGCCTATTAATATGTAGTTCCATATATTTAACCTTTCAAAGTGGCAGAGGAGGTTCCTTATGACTGCTTCTGATACCCCAAATAGGCTCACCAGCAGAACAGTTTCTTGTTTCTGCACTGAGAGAAGAACAGAACCAAGTTCATCTGTGGTCCTTACAACTCTTCCAAGAAACACTTCTCTGAAGCAGAAATCATAACATTTCAGATGACTCAAAGGTTGCATTTCCACAAAATTGAGATCAAGAGAACTCTCATCCAAAAGTTGAGAGTCAGGCCCAGCTGATTTCCCATAGTTAACACCAGCATCTCGGTGAGAGACACTAAGTGCTTTCTCTTTCAAAAAATTAGTGTAGATATTAAAATAGCCACGAGTATGGATAAATTTAATGAACCAAGGTGTCCAGATTCTTTCTCCCATCTTCTTGTACCATCCTGTTGTCACCTGCAAATAGGTTTTGGATTTTCAAGCAACAAGGCAATACAACCTACATATATTCAAAGAGAGAAGAATATAGCATAAAAATTACCATCCCGTCAAGAAATGGCTTGATGCCCTTGGCCTTATGCTCATCATACCAAAACCTGAACTCTTTCCAAGGCTTTGGAAAGAGAAGCTGACCCCAAGTGCCAACCAACTGATACAAGAAAAGGTGTGTTCCACTATCTAGGTCTATCTTGTTTCCATGTTTCCCTGCACTTAGCAAACAAAGAAATAAATAAATAAATCTAAAATATGCAAATTCTAAAACCACAAATAGAACCAAGATCAACAATGTAGCCTAAAAATATGTCTCAAGAAGGCAGATAAACACATATGTACTATCTGTCAAACAGAAAGATGTAGGGCGTGAAGATAGAGGGGAGAGAGAAAGATATTGGGGGAAAGAGTGAGAACAAGTGGGAGAAAAATACAGAAATTTACAAAGAGAAAAATAGAATTGAGAGAGAAAATCAATGTTTATTATTTATTATCAATATCCAACTCTTTCTTAAAAAAACAAAGTAAATGGCCCTATTCATAGTGGCCAAAATCTAATTCAAAAAGGAAAGCTAGGAAACTGAAGGAAAACAAATTAGAAAATTAAATGTAGTCCAAACAGTTTACAATCTGAATTCTTTTGCTTTTATTTTTAGGTGACAAGAATAATATCCCTAGATTCCTAAAATAAGTAAATTAGACTCTAAATTCTGCCTATTTGGTAAAACTTCAATTAAATTGTATCATTTGGTGTCATAAATAAGCCACAAAAATCCAAACATTATTTTTAGACATGGCAAATAGATCAAACTAGATATCTACAAAGCAATCCACTAGCTGAAATAAAGATGAATGAAGCTTCCTGATGTAGGATAGCTCAGATATTCTAGGGATTTTAGGAGTTTAATTTTATTTTCTTATTCTCATTAGTATTTTTTCTTTCCTTAGTTGAGCTGAACTAAGATTTTTAGCTTTGGTTGAGGTTTATAGGATTTGTTATTTCTTTCCTATATATAGGGCAAAGGTAATTTTTTTTTAAGGCTTGTTCATGTGTTGATTACTGAGAATAAAATTGAATTTTCCTCCCCCTTCCTCTTCTATTATTCTTCTGCCTAGAGTTAGTGATCCCTTCTCTCCTCTCTTAGGTGGTGTACCATATCACATTCATGAATACTCAAAGAAATTAAAAAGTAGAGAAGGATCTACAAACACGATAAAATAATCAGCGAAGGCTCAAAAATTGCCTCAGATAAAGAAACAAGTTAGCCTCATCAAATATTGAATTTAAAACCAAATTAGAAGGTAAGTAAAGTGAAATATATTTAATCCGATAAAAAGAGCTGCCAATTTTTTAAGAGGATATTTGAGAAAATTCTCCTAGTAGCAAAAAGGCCAATATCTAGATTTGTTATGTTACCAGGTTAATTAGTGTTTAATTCGTCTCAGCAAAATCATCCTCATAGTCACCTAATAAGGAGTAGTAAAACGTGGGGAGAAGTAACAGATGAAGGGGAAAAAATATGAGAAGAAAGGAGGAAAACAAGAGAGAATTAGAGGATGAAATCACCTTGATCACTATCCTACTTAGAATAGGAATAGAATTAAACTAAGAAAGAAGTATCAAATCCAAATAAAATTCAACCAAAACTAAAAGTCCTAGATCAATTCAAATAAGGAAAGAAACATCCTATTAAAAATAGGGAACCAAATTAAACTCCTAAAATCCTTAGAATCTTCTAAGTTGTCAACATGACATGATCTAGGCTGTGTAGTAACTGGGTGGTGATAAAACGTTGACTTAAGTCCTAACATAGAGTTATGTAGACCAAACATGGTAAGGCTTTTGTAGAGTTTTTCGATCCACCTCTCAAGAAATAGTGCAATTTAGATTGACGGATCATCTTCGTGAAGTGTTAACACATTGATGATGAAATCTTGACCAGCACAAATATGACCTCCTTATTTATTTGTTAGAAAAGTTAAAACATAGATACCAGGTGACCTAAATAACCCATTTAATAAAACGTGTTGTAATAGTCTCATATATAAAACAATCATAACTCATTTATACATAATTAACCTATACTCAACATGTTTATATCAATTAATATTATCCTAATGGTATAAACAATCATCCATCTTAAAAAGAATAATTAAAATCATTCTTAAAATCATCTAATTTGCAATTATATGTTATACCTTGTTTAATAATACGGTAATTGTGTATAAATGGATAATTGTGTTATAAACAGTAACCTTCTCATAAAAAAAAACAATGGTTAACAAGATTAGTTTAACAATTCATGTCATTAAATGGAAAAATAAGTTGCGCGGTGACATAACATGTTTAATTATTCATTAACAAGTTTGTGGAATGAGGACTCTCAACCCAAATATGACATGATTGTTAAAAGAATTGAGTACCCTAATATGACCTAAACATGGATAGGAATAAAGTCGATCCTTATCAGCTAACTTCGTGTCATGTTGACGAGTCATGTCAAAAATGGCCACCCTACTCTCAAGGAGGACTTTGTCTATATAGTGGACATTTGATCCACCACTCTTGTAAACTCCCTTTTCTTTTATTTCAATATCTCATGTTTGCTATCAAAAATAAAAAGATTATGACAATAAATTTCTATCAAAGTAACATTTTGTAAATCATGTCTCAAAATAACATCCTTTTTAAGGTAGCTATCCATTTCATTGAAACCAATGGTCTTAACCACTCAACTCAAAGTTTAGGATCAATTTTTCACTATTTTTTAAAGCACCCAAAAATTGAAAATCAAACAAGGAAAGAAATTCATTCTTAATAAGCAATAGAAATTTATCCACAAAGGCGAAGGACATAAACACTGCATAAAGAAAGGGAAAAAAATAGAGAAGATTGAAATCAAAACAAATTCAAAACAAATTCTAAGTATTATGTCTAAACCTACATATGTGTATAGATATACTCTATATTAGGTAGAAACAAAAGAATTGCTCCATGTTGTTCCATACCACACCATCTCAAGGTAGAGGCACCATAATGCCAATCAATCATTCATCTATAATATGTACGAATGCAGCAATAACCGTAACATGAACAATTCTTTCCAATAAAAAAATAAAAATAAAAATGGAAACAAACACACATGTCAAATATTTTATACTGAAGATAAAAGAATCAAGCGGCAGACATATTAAAACAAAAGCAAGCCAATGCTATCAATCAGACAAGGATGTTCTAAGATAATTCATATTACTAGAAAAGATCTTCAACATGAATAGGAAAATGACAAAAGGGAGTAAAATTTAGTTAAATATGAGAACTAGTATCTAAATTTATTTTATTTTA